>PVKM010002540.1:0-64095 GCA_004027735.1 Carollia perspicillata | reverse complement strand
ACAATTAAAAACAGAAATACAAAGTATAAAAATGGAAACAATTAATCAAACGTATTTCTGGGGCATAGGGTCCACAAAAACAAAACAAAACAACAACACTGAAGCAGACAAAACTTTAGCAAACTGAATCAAGAAAAAAAAAAAACTACGAAAGACAAAATGAGGAATGAAAGGGGCATGCAAAAAAGAAAGAAAATATTATATACAAATCTGTGCTAAAAATGTGAAAAAAGAAAATCACTGAAATAGGTAGTTATTATAGAAGTGTATTATAAAAATTGACTCAAAATAATGAAAAAAGCAACAGATATGCATATGAGGAATTGAAAAGGTTATGAAACAATTTCCTCTGAAAAGATTCTAAGCAAGAAACTTCTCAGCAGTGAACTCTTAAACTTTTAAGAAACAGACGACCATATGCTACAGAAACAGATCCAGAGCATAAAAAAATATGGCCAACTGTCCCATTAGATGTCAGGAAGCCAGCATGACCGTGGCTGGAAAAACCTGAACAAAGGCGCATGAAGAAAGAAGAACAAAGACCGGTTTCTTAACCTCAAGGCAGTGCAGCTTCACAGGTAAGAGAGGGCAGGTTCTGGAGTCTGAACCTCAGCTTCACTGTTCACCTCTTTGAGCAAGTGCCTGTCCTCTCTGAGGGCCCAGACCGTGAGGATTAAATGACAGAATCCATGTTAAGCACTTAGTCCCATCTGAGCAACAATATTTGAATGGGAGGACTGTCCAAGGTTCCCTTAAGATATGTAAAAGTGTGCCTTTTATCAGTACGTTCATTTTTCAGAAAGGAGGGTTCACAGCTTTCCTGAGATTCTCAGATAAATTGCGGCCCCCCCAAGTGAAGAACCACTGCTTCGCACTAACTGTGCTCTGAGCACAGATGCAGAGTGAAAATCTGAATGCAACACAAGCAAAGCCACTACAAAAGCAACAACATTAAAAGAATCATTCGTCAGTACAAAATTAGTCTTTGAAATTGAAGGCCCCTCTGGGGGGAGTGTACACTGGGCGGTTTGTCTAGACAGCAGTTTGGTTGTATCTATCAAGACCCCTTCAATCTAATAACACCTGTACCTTTCACTGAATAATTGTGCTTCCACATCTAAAGAAAATGGCCACCGAGACAAATAAATGTGTGCATAGATAATTATTATTGGGTAATTCATACCAACACATTAGAAACATCTGAATGTCTGACAACAGAGACATAGGTAAGAAAAAGATGCATCCATGCAATGGTGCGGCCACTAAATGAAGGGTTTCTGAGGACTTTGGTGCCACAAAACAGTGCTCGCAATATGCTCTTTTTTAAAGGTAGTTAACTGTAAAGTAAAATAAGCACAGCACACAATTTAGAGGAAGGAAACACACTAAAAAGTTCAGAATGATTAACTCTGTGTGGTGGGCTTAAGAGTGATATATAATATTATATATCCTACATATCCTAGATACATATCCTATATACATATCCATATATAATATTATATATCTTATAAAATGAATAATGTAATTATATATATATCTTTTATGTATTTTATAAAGTGATACATATATTTTTAGAAATTCTAAAATAAGCATTTTAAAACAATTGTGTAGAAGATATTTTTAAAACCCGGCTAATAAAGGTGGGTAATCAAAAGGATCATAGGAACTACTGCTCTCGACACTGTAATTTTTGCTTATACTATTGTGTCAGCTTTCTACACGGCTCTAAGGTAATTGTAGAACACTGAGGATTCATGACAGACCTGCTAAGTGCAGTCAGCTACCAGCAATGCAACGCTTTGGTAGGTTAGGATACCATCTTTCTCAGCCTCTGGAAATGGCATGACGTTTTCTCTGACTTTCATATGAAAAGAGCAGTGAAAAATGTTCATTCTATCAGTACTATTTTAGAAACAGTATCAGGATTCTTTGTTGCAAATTTTATACAGAAAGAAAACCTAGAAGAATCACTGGGCAGATAACACGTATGAAATAAGATGGGTAATAACCCCCCTGTAAGCCCCGCGCCCCCAGCTGCAGCATCACATGGTATTGCACGACTCTCCCCGTCAGCCCACGCCACCTCCCGTGGCCATAAAGCTCTGACCTGGTGACCATCTCGGGCGGCATGCCGTCGGCATTTTATCTGACAAAGCTGAGGACAGCATACACTAAACTTCACTTGTACGTCCACAGATCATTAGTTGTCTTCGCTATCACTTGGCTTGTCTCACTGGTAGGTATGAATTCATCTACATCAAAAATTTGATGGCTTTTCTATCATTTTTCTTCATCCTGTCAGAAAACTGACAAATCCACTGAGGGTCACGCTAGTCAGTAAATATCACTTTTAAATTATACAGGTTTTCAGTGGGGACACAGGTGCACAGCATTTATAATATCTGCTTGGCTCTACTATTACCATGAGGTGGACTTTCTAAAATATTTTAATGGTATTTTTTAATGTCAAACTTGTAGACTACCTTATTTGCTTCTTCCCATATTCCTTTCATCTGAATAAAAATTACCCTGCCTAGGTTCCTACTTTCTCTAAATAAATAATTTCTTCCATGCTTTTCACGTGAATTTCTCAGGTCTTCACTGACCTAGAACTTTGTCTTGTAACCCAAGAGACTTATCAGCATTAAATCAGCTCCTGCCTTGGGCAGCAAATAATACACTTACATATTTATGTTTTGGGGCAGGAAGATATTTATAGAGAGAGAATGGGGTGTACGAAAAAGAGAGAGGGACAAAATGAGACACAGGAATAAGCAGCAAGATGGAGAGATACAGAAAAATATTGAAGTGCCATTGGTTTGGGGATAAATATATTACTTAAAAGAAAACTGCTAAAAGCCTCCTATAACCTGGGTTATGGGTACATTAGAAACTGTTTTTATAGCTCTTCAAAATTGGTTTTCAGAATATTCCCTTTAGCCCTAGAAAACAGATGGAATACTTTTTATTTTGAAATTACCCCCATCAACTTTTCTCCATTGTGGTATATTACTTCTGATTTTTAAGACAATAGCTCTGAGTCCAAGGATATGTACAATTACAGACAAAAATTATCCCTCGTGTGTAGCTATGTCAGGTAAATACTAAATGTTCATCCCAATAGTGAATCCAAGTTAATCGCTGTGGCTTCTGTATGTTACTTGTAGAGCACCTGCTCAAATGAGGTACTTTGTTGTTTTCCCCAGGTTGCTTGACATTTCAGGACCTTGATAAAGATCCCACTTTGCTTTCATCTTGAAAGCTCTTTCAACACTGATGCAACAGCTTGAGCACCTGGATGTGACCTGTGTGGAAAATGGTCCTGGCCGGGGGAAGAAGGCTGAGTTCAGTAATGCTGGAAGTGGTACATCACCTCTGCAAAGAATGCACTGACTTGACTCCACTTTCTGCTTCTGTACTTGTCACTAATCAGCACGCTCCATCAAGTGCAACCTTCAGCTACACACAGGATATCCCAATCATGACCTGAGACACAACCTCAGCGTTCCTCAGGCTTCCTGTCAAACAATAATGCTCCGAGAACTCTGCAGCCGTTTGAATTCCAGTATATTTTCTTGGGGAGGCATGTCTAGAGTCTATTTATTAGCATGCAACAGTTTCAAGGGTTTCTGAAGATGTCTATCTGTGGAATGAAATGAAAGAAGGCCTCACCAGCTCAGACATATATTCTGGCATCAGCTTGCAGGCCCTTGTGTCTCCTTGAGAAAAGCTTATGAAGCCTCATGGCAAATACATTTTATTTGATTAAATAAAATGGTATCTATGACAATCCTGATTTACTTCAATGGCAATGAAGAATATGTTAGACAAGGTGCTGTCAATCGGCCATCATGCATATTTAGAATTTTGGTCACTTAATTAGTTTACAAGCTTTGCGGAATCCGAGAGTGGGCATGCTCACTGTGTCAAAGGAAGGTCACAGAATAGAAATAGATACCCCTGCACTTCCCATAAATCTGATGTGAACAGACTGTATATTCTTCTCTGTTTTTATTCTCCCTCCTCTTGGCAGCCATTAGCTAGTTCTCTATATCTATGGCTCTACTTCTATTTTATTTATTCATTTGTTTGATACATTTTTTAGATCCCATATAACTAAAATCATATGGTATCTGTGTTTTTCTTATTTCTCTATCTGTCACTCTTTCATTTCACTCAGCATAATACCCCCGAGGTCCATCCATGTTGTCACAGATGGCAAAATGTCATTCCTTCTTACTCGGAATAATGATCCATTGCATATATGTACCACATCCTTTTTATCCACGTATCTATTGATGGACACAGGCTACTTCTGTATCTTAGTTATTACTGGCAATGCTGCAATGAACATGAGGGTACAGATATGTTTTAGAATTAGCGTTTTTATTTTCTTCAGATACAGAAGTGGAATTTCCCCAGAAGTGGAATTAGTTGCTGAATCACATGAAAGTTCTGTTTTTAATTTTGTCAGGAACCTCCTTTCTGTTTCACATAACGGCAGAACTAATTTACAATCACACCGCTGGGGTTCCCTTTCCTCTGCATTCCTGCTGGAACTTGTGATCTGTTCATCTATCGATGACAGCCATTCTTACAGGTGTGAGATGGTATCTCATTGTGGTTTTGATTTGCATTTCCTTGATGACTAGTGACGATGAGCATTTTTTTTTGTATTTCTTTTTTGGAGAAATGTCTCTTCAGGTCCTCTGCTCATTTTTTGTTAGACTGGGTTTTTTTTTAATGTTAAGTTTCATGAGTTCCTTATGTGTTATGGGTATTAGTCCCTTAATGGATGTCTCACTTGCAAATACTGTTTCCAATTCAGTAGGTTGTCTTTTTGTTTTGTTGATGGTTCAGAGTATATACACATATATTCTTGACCATAATGAGGCCAAAGGTGTCAAATAATTCTGGTGACACAGGCAAAATGATAAAGTTGAGTAGCTATTGTTAGATAAGGTCCTCATGTCTATCGCAAACTAGTTGTTGTCTTTGTTTCTAAGTTAATTAAATATTTTCTGGCATTTATGAAATAGCCCTTCCACAGTTCATATGAATCAGTCACTTTTGGTGGGACTTCCATTAAAAGTCATTAAATCAATCAACTATCTGCTTTGACAGTGCTTTTGGCAGAAATATTTTGGAAAAGCAAGGCAAACATTAAAATTTGACAGCATGGCTACTCAAACTCCTCACCTGGCTCAAAAACACCACAAAACTAAGTCCAAATTCGTAAGTACAACAGGGTAAACAAAAAGTTTAAAATGGCCCATTTTACATACACAGCTTGTCAAGCCACAGTGCCTTTGATGCTTTTCGGATTTCACATCGCTCTCACCCACATTATCACACTTGTTCTTCTTGACGACTATCTGAAGTATCATTATCTTCCAGAACACAGAAGAGGAAACCAAAGCTCCCAGAGCTTAAGTGACAAACTGAAAGTCACCCAGAAGTTTGGGTTTTCTGCTTCCCACTTTCACACCTGCCCGCACGGTACCAAGCACTGGCGTAGGCGTAAACAGAGGCTCAGGAGCAGCTCACGAGACAGAGTGGGCACGATGTGTTTAGTACCATCTCCCAGTTATTTGATTATTCTTCTATTAAAAAAACCAACAGTCCAAATAGTTCACAGTAGGTCTAAAATCTCCCCTTTCAATAAAAAGGGGAAAATTTGACTAATCTAATAAAGGTTAAGCCTTTGTCCATCTAAAGGTTTTCAACATATGCCTGTGTTTTACTGTGCTTCACTGTATTGTGCTCCGCAGGTGTTGCGTTTTTTACAAACAGGAAGCAAGCCCCGCCTCCACCAGTGAAAAGATTACATGTTGCTTTATTACAGTCGTCTGAAACCGAAGCTGCAACATCTCTGAGGTGTACCTCTAGCTAAATTGAAGATGAGGACAATAGGCCTGTATTAATGCTTGACTGGGCTGATGGCTGGTGTACCGAAGGGCCTGGCCTGTCAAAAAGGTATTAAAGCAATTAACCTCGACAGCACCGCAGGTGGTATCCCTTCCCTGCCACTCCCGAAGGTCTACACCAGTTCTCGCCTGGCATGTTCTACTATGTTTTATGTTATCCCCAGTCTCTCCCTAGCTTTCCTTTCTCCAGCCTCAACATTGGCAGGAGGATGTTCTCTGCAAAGTACAACTCCAGTTGCCTGAAAGCTTTCGATGGGTCCTCTGGCACCTACAGGATCAAGTCCAAATCCCATCTGCGTGCACATTTCTCCCCTCTCGTTACTCTTCTGTGTGACGCCTCCTTTGGGGGCAATACTGAACAAGCCCATGAAGGTCTCTGAACACGAAATGCTCTCTCGTGCCTCTGTACCCGCGCGTTCGGACTCCTTTCACCTAATTCAGTTGCCAGGCCAACTCCTAATAATAGTAAGAAGTCAATGTGCACCAGGCACTGGACAACGTGTCCTTCCTCTTATGAACCAGGAAATGGAAGGAAGGGGATGTGAGGTTATCTTGGTTGCTGCCAAAGCTGTGGTCAGTTACTCTGCAACGAGATTTTAGTCAGGAAGGAGGTCTGTCCCCGAAGAGAGGCTTGGGGAAGAAGAAAGAGAGGGTTATTGCTTCCATCCTGATTAACCACAGGGCAGCTCTCCATTCCGTTTGTTTCAGTTCAAAACGTCTTCAGAGCGTGTACTAAGGTCACGAAGATCAGTAAGCCAGATCCCTTACCCCGTGGAACTTTCCAGCTTAGTGACGGCAACAGACCTAAGAAAGAGATCCTTTCCAATATGATGCACTTATGCTCCTGATAAAAGCAGCAAGCACAGGGACAGAGCACAGAGACTGGCACACTGACAGCGGAGCTGATGGTCACATTCAAGGATGAGTAAAAGTTAACCAGGTCTACGGAGGTTGGAAGGCTGGTCCAAGCAGAAAAAAGCCTGGAAGAGGAGAGGGCATCATGACCTCATCTGAGAGGATTGTTTTACTCTGTATTGATGAATATAAACTTCTCGGTTTACACTATACCATCACTGATGGGTTTTAGGGATAAATGCCCTCAAGCCAAGTTAGCTCCAGGAAAGGGAATGGTGGGCGATGACAGTGGAAAGCAGGCAGGGGACTGGTCCTGGCTTTCGTGTGTTACGCTGAAGCACCTGGGATTGCTACAGTAGGCGCGGTGGGGCTGTAGAGGTTAGGATACGGTTCCATCCATGTTCTAGGGTTTGGGATTCTAAATGCTGGCGAAATGGGGGGGGGAAGAGGGTGGTGGTAAGAGGTTTGTTAGTTTTTAAACCCAGTTTGTTGATAAGATCAATATGTTTTATTTTACAGTAGGAACATACCTCTTTGAAAATTTAGTATTTTTTAATCACTTATTTTATAATAGGAAGGGATTTCAAAGAAGAGTCATTTAAATAGTAAATTTAAACTTACTGTTACTGTATTGCCCTTATTTTTATGTCAGATTGCTGCAAATGTCATCCTGGACTAGAATTTAATCGTCCAGTAGTAAGGTGTACTTGGATAGGTCGTTCTGGGACTATAACTTAGAGCCAGAGGGGCCAAATTGGAGGCAGAGAGCCCAACTAACAACAAAATAATAGCATTATTTTAACCCAAAAAACTTAAGAAAAGATTTGCTTTAGAACTCAACTCCACAAGCCTTTTTCTGACTTTCTTCTAACAAATGTCTCTGGTTTAGGACCTTCCGCAGAAGAAGGAGTTTGGCTAATTGGTTAGAGAGCCTTGAGAGAGAATGGGAGTGACAGCGCAGGAAAGAAACATACGAGGAGGAGGGGTAGCAGCAACCTGAAATTAAGGTATGAAAGCTACTCTACCTCGAAATCATGGAGGGTTCTCTGTGGCCCCGCACTGGCGTTTATTTTGCATTACTGTGAAGCCTACGAGGCTGGGATCTGGCTTATGGCAGCTAGTGAGGAGCAGGAGGCCTCCGTTACTGAGAGGTGTGAGGTGGGGCGGGCTGCTAAAGCCCAGGAAGGTGGTGGATGCACCCGGAGCCCAGAAACAGCTGCTTCATCTCAGTCTTCTCAAGAGAAGCGACTTTTTCACAAGGCAGCGCTGAGCAGAGTGGGGAGGAGGTGAAAAGGACTGTTTGCTACTTCCTACAGCAGGCATGAATTTAAAACCAAACCTGAGTGTCGTGAGGTTGATACCCTAATACCCTCTGTGTGAGGTAAACGCGCCCTGACGGATTATAATAGATGGGTTCAGGTGTGATACCAGTAAATGAGATATCAAGAGAGTCTTACTCCAGGTCCTTCAGAACAAACACGATGTAGAGCAACTACAAATCCTGTGCTAAGCCTGACTGTGCCAGGAGGTTTTGTTTTTATTTCCAGTATTAGGGCAAAATCTCCATTTGCTGGCATCCATCCAACTCACACCCTGGGGCAGAGCTGGTTCTTAGCAAAACTGGGGAATGAGCCTCACAGCTCTGAGCCCCTTTTACCCTTTTTTCCATCAACAGCACAGCTTTCACTTCTGGAGTCTCAAATTTAAAACCGTTGCCTCCGTTGGGGAAATGTTCGTCTTTATGACCCCGGTGAAATGAGCTTTCTGGAGAGGCAAGAGTCAGCGTGGAGAGAAGACGGGAGGTACGGTAGCCTGTCTGCCACCCTAATGGTTCTGCCACTAGGAAATGCTATCAGGTAGTTCCAGACTTTGGGAGAAAGTAGTAAATTAGAGTTCAAAATCAGGTATGTTTTTAAAACACAAAGTTTCAAGGATTTTTGTGGGGTCAGGAAAGTTCAATCCTTATAGCATCCACAGGTAGAATTTCAGTACCTAACACATTAATATTCAGAAAAAAGATTCTAAAGAATCAAAGATACCATACTCACTACATTTTAGAACAGAATTTTAAAAACAAGGGTTAAAATGGAAAGAACACTCTGTTTAACCAGAAGACGCTGTCCAATGCTACAAACCACTCCCAAAGCTGCCCCGCTGAGTCCCGGAACTGTCCTGGTGTATTTCTTGAGTCCATAATCAAATTGAAAGTCTTTCTAAGATTTAATTTCATCTGGCAAATTAGTCACTTACATTTTTAGAGTTTGAAACCAATCTCTCCCTTCCTACCAAGACATGTCTCAATCTCAAAATTCGACTTCCTGCAATTAACACTGTTTCAAGAAAACATCAGTGCAAGCTAGCTCACAGAGTGGGGTCTGCACTACTTCGGAAAGGCACGACGGACCCCGGCATCGGAGCGGGTGTGCAGCGTCAGTGACAGTGGCACTCTGTGCTCTCCACACGGACACGCCTTCCCCCAGCACCACCGCTCCTGTCCCTTGTAGCTGCTGGTGGAAAATGTCAACAGTGACGGGCCCTTCGAGACTCAGAATCTGAAACTCAAATTATCAAGCCTTAATGAAAGCCTAATAAATTCCTCTACGTGTTATATTATGTCTGCTTAGTTACCCCAAGCCTATAAAGGAAGCAATGGAGAAGCAGAGCTTATATGTTAGCTTTACAGAAGAGTGCCTTTTGAGACTCTTTCCTCTAAACTTAATCTTTATGTGCACATTTAAAAACATAAATTCAGAAACATTATAAATCTGAAACATAGATCACTCCTATAAACAGATTAAATGGACAAATTCTCTTGGAAGGCAAAAAGTGATTAAAACCACCGAAAAAGTTCTTTATCTTAACCAGTACATTCTGAGCTCAGTGGGCACCTCTTTATTATTGCTAACGGTGTGTTTCTTACTCTGATCCAACTTGCTTGTTGGAACTGCCATTTCAATACTGTTTCTACAGAACATAAATAAACTTTTAATGAAGCATGCAGTCATGTTACTTCGAAAATGGTCTTTGCTTATCTGCTGCTGTTTAGAAAAAAATAGCAAGTGACATTATTTTCATGCTGATGGTGTTAATCTTAAGCAGCATCTTTGGAGGGGAGGAGAAATGCAGCCTTGTCATCACATACGGAGGATGGGCCCCCGTGACATACGGCCCCCAATGTCTTCACCTCAGAGGAGCGGGGTAGTTACTCCGCTCCGACACTCAAGGTCAGGCTGGTGTCACCAGCAGATCGCCGTCCCTGGGTACCCAGACTCTGCCTTCACCACACCGGCCTCTAAGAAAAGGGGCTTCCCGTACAATGATCAACACTTACTTCTTAATGTGCATTTTTCTAATTTTGTAGTAGCTAGTTTCTTAACGGAGTTAGCCACTGCTTAAGTAAAAATATGTGTCCCAAAACTGTAGTTAAAGAAAAATCACTTTTCCCATCAAAAAAACAAAAGATGGAATACAAACAAAAGATAGGAGGCTCGGGCGCCATTTTTCTTCTTTTTTAATTGAATCTATTGGGGTGACACTGGCTCACAAAACTGTTTTCAGGTGTACAACTCAATAAAACATCATCTGCACACGGCATCGTGCGTCCACCGCCCACTTCGCTAACCTCCATCCACCCGCCCCCCAGCCCCTTTCCCTCCAGCTATGGCCACACCGTCATCTGTGTCTGCTGTCCTTTCAAAGACTAACACTCCTTACTGATCTTTCTCTGAAACTTTCAAACCTGGGTTTATGTGGCTTAAAGTGGATTGCACAAATATTTATAGACCATGAATATGCTATACAGATAAAAGCAAAAGGCAATCCCAAATCACAAGAACAAATTCTATACACTTGGTGTCACGGGGTTTTTCTGTCAAGTTTTTTCACATTTTTTGTTCTGATGATATGCATTATGAAAATAACCAGGCTTCACTGCAAAGATCTTTTTCAAGGAATCTTCCCCTTTTACCTCTTATGTAAACATATCCTCACAACCAACCAGAGTTGGTGGAACTAGAGGGAAGTTTTTAAATCTCAAACCCTGCTTGTAGCAGGGGCTATACTGCAGGCGGAAAAACAAATACACAAAGGTGGGATCTTAACAGAGTGGTAATGAAGTGAGCTAGGTGTCACTGTTAAGAGTCAGTATCTGTGAGAGCGGTATAAACCAACTGGAGACATGCTTTCAGAACTTGCGATACATTACGGATATGATTACCTTTATCCACTTCTTCTGCAGGCTTTCACTGAGCATGCACCATGTGCCAGGCAATGGGCTGGGCTCTGTGATATCATGGTGAGCACGACCAGATATGGTCTTTCTTATGAAACTTCGATCTAGTGAGGGAGATGAACCAGGACCAAATAATCACACAAATGTGAAATGGTAATTCTGATGTGTGAAAGGAGTGTCCCCTTTGCTATGAGAGTGTGCATGTGGTAATTTGGGAGGACCGGAGCACGTTCTCTGAAAGAGCTCCGGGGGTGAGATCTGCTAAGTGACCAGGAGCTCATGGGGTGAAGAAGGGTAGGGAGAGCATTTTAAGCAGAGAAACAGCACAGAGAGGCCCGTGGTGGGGAGGAAGAGCATCTGGTTGAGGGAACAGAAGAAGGTGAGGTATGCCTTGAGCAGAAAGAGCCAGAGGGTATGTGGGAAGAGATTCAGCCTCACGCACACAAGGGTTTTGCCTTTTCCCTAAAAAGAATGGAGAGCCACTGAAGAGTTTTAAGCAGATAAGTGATATAATCATATTTGTGGGCATAAAAGACCATTCTCGTTGCCCTCTGGCAAACAGATTTGAGAGGAAAACAACAATGAATGCTGAGCTAGTTAGAAGGTGATTGCTAGGTGGCTGCTATACTCCTGGCAAGAGAAGAGGGCCTGGTGGCTCAGTCGGTTGGAGCACTGTCCTGTATCCCAAAAGGTTGCAGGTTTGATCCCTGGTCAGGGCACATAGGGGAGACAATGGATCAATATTTCTCTCATACTCATGTCTCTCTTTCTTGCTCCCTTCATCTCTCTCTAAAATCAATACATATAACCTCAAGTGAGGATTAAAGAAAAAAAAAGAGAGAAGAGAGGCCAGAGTTGATTTTAAGTAGAAACATACAACTATTTCCTAGCCTGTAATCAGTGTGGTGTTTTCACTATTGGCAGATTTTCTCTTATTTGAATAAAAGAGGTTATATTCCATCCAGGAAATGAAACCATCTTTTGGCTCGACAAATGTTTTTCCTGGAAAGACAAATCATATGTAATTATATAAACATAAAATTATCTATAACTAAAATACATAATTACATACACAGGTATAAAGGTTAGAAGTTGAAGATTTAAGAAATTAAATGGGACAATCATGTGCTTGTTTAATTATTCTGGACTGAGTATTAAAGGACACTTATTTCTAATTATCTAAATTAAATCACTATGGCTGTAGACCACACACTTGTAGTTAGCGATGACATTCACACTAAGTTTCCAGACCTAAACTGTCAATACTTCTATGGATGCTATCATACATCATTTACTTGTAGTTACTCATGTCTCAAAAGGAGAGAAACGGAAATATGTAAGAAACTAACAGATATCCATAAAGCAGGGCACAGGTCTGTGGTCCAGGAAGGGAAATGGTGGGGCACAAACCAGCCCCAGCTTTAGAGAGAAGTTACCAGTGCCTGCAGTTATCTGGCTTCAGCCTTCATCACGACCCAGTGAGCTTCCCGCACTGAGTAAAGCAGGAATAGCATATCAGATCCCTGCAGATGCTGCAAGCTGAAGGCAGCCGAAAGAACAGCTCTGACATTCTGTCACTGGAATGACAGGACAAAATGGACCGCAATAAACAACAGTTTGAGTAGGATAATTTGATACACTGGAACCTTAAGCTTCTCCAGATGCTGAACTCGGCTTGGGACCTGAGATAAGAGGACAGCATTTACCCTCTTGAATAAAGCAAGAGTGGGTAAAACCAGGAAAAGAGAAACCTCCTGGTATAAACAGAAACCAGTTCACTAACACGCCTGTCCTCAGATACACACATCAATTCACTTATGGAACAAGAGTATACAATATTCGTATGTTACAAACACACGTAAAACATCATACTTACACATAAATACAAAGTATAACTTGTCCATTGGCCTCATAATATACGAGTGAGGCCAGAAAGAAAAACAAATGCTCGTGAGGAATCTTAATAAGGAAACAGCACTAGCCCAGTACTAAGCACATTTATATCCTAGTGCTCCACAACTATTACAAATAAAAATGCCTCTGAATAACATTTTTTTTCCAAATAAACAAGCACATGCAGACACAGATTTTGACTGTGAAGATTTAATTCACAACAGAAGGATGTTGCTTATGGAGTGAGAAGTGAAATCACAGTCCCTCTGGGCACATCCAGGTGTCTGCCAGTTTTCCATAACGAGACTGAGTGATGTGCTCGCATTTCAAAGACTGTTTTGTTTCAGTGAGGCCAGTGTAGGTGACTGGTGATGTCACGATGAAACAGAAGTACCACCAACTACAGATTCTGGTTAAGATCACTGAGAACTAACAAAGCAGCTTGCTTTCCTGCTGAAGATTTTCACTTAGTTTTTCTTTACTTAAGTAAAAACCTTATAAAGACAAAAAAACAAAACAAGACATCAACACAAGCATGTGGTTTTGTAATTATAAGATTCACTGTGCTTGAATAATCAAGAACAATGAGAAAAGACAATCTTAAGAACAACTGCTAACATTTATTGGCTGCCTATCACCGTAAAAGGCTCTACACTAGCGACTTCACATTTTTCTTACGACCCTGCAAGGTGCTCGTTATTGGCCTCATTTTAACACTACTGGCTCAGACCAGGGAAGCAAAATTTGTCCAAGGTCATGCAGCTTGTAAGGGATAGAGCAGGAATCAAACTCATGTCTGTGGAATTCTGTCAAGCTCAAATGTCCGGCTCTTTCCACCCCACCCACTGTCTTTTAGAGTATTACTACAGGACCGAAGGACAATGTTCAGGAAAAGGAATCAATAAACACACATTACGAGCCAATGGAATGACATGGCTACAGGGTACTCAAACACTATGCTGAAAAAACCCATCCAGGCAAGTAGGAGTCCCTTTCCGTTGGCAAAACTTACAAGGCCTCTGGGATTCTGTCTCCTAGAACCTACTTCACGGGGCTTGGTATTTTTTAGGAGGATTCCACACCAAAGCAATGACAAAGGCATCCTGCCAATCTTGCTGCTCACGCTCCTGGGACCTTTCTGCACCTTTCCAGCTTTTTAAACTCTATGAATCCCACGGGACAGATTCTTTGGTGGCTGCTACTCGTAACTGAGGAGCCACCTCTCTGGCTTCCTCACTCGCTGCTCTTCCTTCCACACGGCCCGTCAAGCTTCAGGCCCGTCCTCGTGGGCTGGTCCCGCCCCTCTGCAAGGTGGCCCTGGAAAACTTCCCTTCCTTCCTCCCTTCCTTTACAAAAGCATTAAGTGTTTTGTTTTAGAAATTTTCAAAAACTCAGAAAGGCACAAAAAAAAGAACATAAAATCACCAGAGATTCTGCCAGAGATAACTACTGTAACATTGTGGTATATATATCTTTTCTAAACAGATGTGTAATAATTATTTTAATAAATTTGAAATCATGTATACATATATATGCAACTGTAATACTTTTGAAATTTTTAAAATATAAGCAAACATTTTCCTATCATGAAATACTCTTCTAAAGTATGATTTTAGGCCCTGGTTGGTGTAGCTCAGTGGATTGAGCATGGGCCTGTGAAACAAAGGGTCGCTGGTTCAATTCCCAGTCAGGGCACATGCCTGGGTTGCAGGCCAGGTCCCCAGTAGGGGACACATGAGATGCAACCACATATTGATGTTTCTCTCCCACTCTTTCTCCTTCCCTTCCCCTCTCTCTAAAAACAAATAAAATATTAAAAAAAAATAAAGTATGATTTTAGTGACTGCAAGGCATTATATACATATGAATATGGCATATTTATCTAACTCACTACCTATTATTGGATATTTAAGTTGTTTTAACATTTTAGTATTAAAAACAGTTATGTCATGAACATCCTCATAGATCTGTCTTTTACCCAGATCCCTGGCCATTTCTTTGGAGCCTATTCCTCGGCACATTTAAAAGGCCTTGATGTGCACTGCAAGGGTGCCCTCCTCACAGGTTTTATGACACTTCATTCCCAGCAAGAGCAAGCGCCAACGCATGGGAAATGGGTATCTTGAACACAATAATCACCAACTTGCAAAGTAACTTAAAGTGAATTAACTGATTCACCTTCTAAATGTGCCAGGTTCTGGGGACACAGCGAGCAGGTACTGCCCTGGTTCTTACAGATGTCCTTTGTATCCGGACACACAATGAAGGAGGCAATAACCACGAGTTGTTTAAAGAGCAGAGACGGGACATCATGAGAACGAACAGAACCGACTGCACTGGAACCGTGTCCAGGGGGGAGCTGCAGGTCCGGGGGCCGACTGAGCGCCCTGGGCGAGGTCGGGCTCTCCCACGCGCCCCTCGGATCCAGGTCCTGCCACTCTCTCCTCATCCTCCCGCGTGTTTTGTTTCTGTTTTGAGGGCCAGCTGAATTGACAACACAGTTTGAACTGGGTCCACTTACACATGGATTGTTTCAACAAATACCGTACATTTACTTTCTCTTCTTTATGATTTTCTTAATAACATTTTCTTTTCTCCAGCTCATTTTATTGTAAGAACACAGTATATAATACATATAACATACAAAAAAGAAATGTTAATTAACTGCTTATGTTACGGGTAAGGGTTCCAGCCAACAGTGGGCTATCAGCAAGCAGTTCGGTGTTCAGGGAATCAAAAGTTAAACATGAATTTTCAGCTCTCTGGGGCTGCGCCCCTTATCCCCATGTTGTTCGAGGGTCAAGTGTATTCCATTTAAAAAGTCTCCTCCCAGCTATAAGAGAAATTGCTACCAAATATAACATCTTCCGAAAGTTAATCTCCACCCCCCCCCACACACACATACATAATGATTAAAAACAGAATCATTCTGGAAAAAAATTAGGTAAAATTAAGCAATTACTTAGGGAAAATGTTTTTCTAGAAGATTATGTAGATTTGAATTATAGTTTTTTCATGACTAAATGTGTAATTTCTAATCAAGATGGTAAACAATTCTCATGCACATAAATGGCTACCAAAACTGGTCTGCGGTAAATGGCCTAGCTGTTTTTAAAAGGAAACAATCAAAACACACTGTAATTACATTATCAAAATAACATTCCTGCATTTTAATATTTTACACAGCACAGCACTTAGTAGCCACTGAAGCTAGCCACTTCTACAAAGTAAGCTACTTTTCCATTTCATGTAGACAAGAGCCAATGGATAAAACTTTAAAAAGTATAGCTGGTGAGTATATAGTTACGCCACTGCTTTAGAAACAAAGCACTAGTTTTTCCTCAAGTGTCTAAGAATACGAAAACATGTATCAGGACTTGGACAAAATTCTGGCCTTGATTATGGTATTACAAAGAAGGAATACTGAATCAATTCTGATTCCTTAGAATGGGTTTTACATGTATAATTTCTTTGTCGTTAGGTATTAAACATACACATAAAAAAGCAAATCCAAATCTATCTTACGTATGTTTGCATATGTATGGGTAATGTTTGGCATCATTCCAGTGTTTACTATGTATTTTTCTGATATCTTCACATGTATTAATTTACTTCATCATTAAGACAACCCACTAAAAATATATATTTCTATTATTTCCATGTTATGGATGAGAAAACTTAGAGAGCACTTAAGTATCTTTTCCAAGGGTATGCAGCCAGTGAAAGGCAGAGCTGGGCACCAAAGCCAGGAACGAATACATATGAAACGCAGATGTCAGCTGGGTCTTCCTGCCGCTTTGGCTCCGCGCTCTGACCTTCCACACCTTATCCTATGCAAAAAAGCTCAGTGCCCTTCTCCAGGTGACTTTAAACCCTAGGGAACTTGCATTCTCAAGGTCATGTCTAGCTCCCAACTTTTGGCCTTCTGACTTAGTTTTGTAATCAAGTGCACACAGGGAAGAAATGCACACTGAACGTTAGTTACTTCCTCCATTTCCGCCCTCCTTTATCACTCTTTCTCTCACTCACACGGAAAGGAGCATTCCCTACACGTTCCCACCGTGGAACAGTGAGTTCTACCTTCCACGGCATTCTATCATGGCCTCAGGTTCTACGGCCTTTTCTACGGGGAATTCTGTTGCTGGCTAAGAGAATGATGCCCTTCTCCCCATATGTGCACACAAACGTGGGTGTGAGATACCCTACATTACGATTACTACGAAATGCTGCTACAGATGATTACACAGCTGCCGTAACAGAACAAGTCTGACACATGACGAATCAGAATAGAGGCACAAGCAATCCATGTTAGAATGTCATTAGGTCAATTCGCTAAAGCCTTAAGTAAATCCATATGGGAGTAATTATTTTTCTTTGTATGTGAGAATCCATGGGTGGAGATGACAATGCTTAATGATGAAACGAGATCACATATCTCCACCCTGCCAGTGAGGCTGTCAATACATGTATATAACAAGTGCTAAAAGTCTTGTCAAAATACTATTAGAAAACGCATGTTAGGAACATAATTGGGGGTGCATACAAATTTTAAATCATGTGTGTCTAATACATGCAAAAGTGAATTTTTTAAACCATCACCTACTTCTGAACCAGTAAATATAAATGATTCACATGCCTTTATATACTGGGGGATTAAAAGGAGTTGGAGAAAGAAAGGGTTCAGAAATAAAGTTTAGAAAATGAAACCATGTTTTCTAAATTACTCATATTCTAAGAGTCAAACAAAATTTGCTCCTGGGCACTGCTGTGCAAGGCCACCTGGACCGCGGCGAGTCCGGCACCGGGTGGAGCCGAGCAGGGTACAGCCTGCGGGCTACACGAGCCAGCCCTCTGTTCTGGGTGTCCCGTCAGACAAGGGCCGTGAAGGACACAGAGTAACTCCATTTTTGAAAACTAGTCTTATCCTCCAATATACCTTCACAGTAATTGAAGAAAAATTGCATTAAGCGTTATATATAAATATAAAACTTACTTCATAGTTTTGGGCAGAAAATAAGTAAATGTTCAAAAAGAGCAGTGTAGCTGGTATGGGCTCTAAGAACAGCACCCACTGTGTACTCCTTGAGGGCAAGGACTGCCATTGGCAGTCACAGTGCCACTGGGTGCGGACTCAGTGAGTGCTTGCTGAATGGACGTCTGTGCAGATATAGGACAGGTTACCCGTGGAAGAAGTCTGGCAGTTACCAGCTCTTTAAGAGAAGGAAATCTGTCTTATTCGAGAGTACATGCCCTTGGTAGTTGGCTCAATGCTTGGTACCTACTGAGTGTTCAATTCACATTTAGCAACTTTATATTAATCAGAGAAGACAGAAGATTAAAGTGGAGATCATTATGATGCCCATCTGAAAGCAAAAAGAAAGGAGTCCCAGGAAAGGGGAGATGTCACAACCACTGGGGACAAAGGGTGGGATTCCTGGAAAGCCTGCAGAGACCTGACGGAGAGCTGAGGGGAAGGAAGGGCTTCCTCAGGGAAGAGGGGAGGGAAGAGAAGATCATGAAAGAAACAGAATTATTTGCAAGGGGAAATGAAAGAACATCAAAGAAATCACAGATGCCTGCAATTTCTCACTTAA
The DNA here is from genome assembly GCA_004027735.1 of Carollia perspicillata. Taxonomy (NCBI): domain Eukaryota; kingdom Metazoa; phylum Chordata; class Mammalia; order Chiroptera; family Phyllostomidae; genus Carollia; species Carollia perspicillata. Next base: position 45,595 of record PVKM010002540.1, on the reverse strand, counting down.
TGAAAATGATAATACCCATGAAAGCACAGAGGTAACTGTCAGCAAAGAGGACTGCTACTACTTAGCAGGAGGAAGGGGGAAGCGAGTAAGATCTGAGCCGCGAGACCGGCGAAGGCTGCAAATGATCACAGCGTGTTTGGGGTGGGAGTGGCATGCTAGGGAGAGCTGGAAAGCTAAAAAGTACTAGATATGAACCATACGTCTCAAGCCAGTGCTTTAATTGTTCAATACTTTTATCAAGAACTGTGCTAGGCACTGTGGAGAATTAGAGAAATGTAAGATATGGCTCTTGTCCCGGAAAAGTTAAAGAACAGCCCACAGGTATTTATTTCATGGCAGAATGTGAATATATGCCAGAAAGAAAAAAAAAAGTGGAAGAGATAAAGACAAAACATTCCATAACAAGAACTATATTCATTAACTATTAACTGTTATTTCTTTCTATATTAAATTTTAGTAATGATTTCCTCTACTTTTCTTGAGTGTGTTTATTTGCTGTTTATAGTCAATAAAATTTCTGGCTTTCATAACGAAATAGTTATTTTAGTAGGTATTTTGAGTTCTTTTGTTTGTGAAAAAATGACTTCTCCAAGGTCACTGAACAAAACAGATCACAGAGCTTTGGCTGAGCCCAGGGTTATTTCTCAGGTAGATAGAGCAGATTCCACAGAATAGATTTGAAGAAATATTCTTTGTGCAAAACAGGCCTGCTTCCTAGAGCTATCCACCCAACAGAAGCTGTCATTACTACCCATCAACACGGAGGCTGGGTCCGAGAGCGTTAAACTAAAAATCAAATTACTGCTGCTTCTCTTCTGGTTCAGTACAGCTTTTCTATAATTCTCTAGAGCTAGGCAGCTGACAGCATGGATTTTTATTGAAGAAATGCTGTGACATTTTTCTAAATGTCACATTTCTCCCCCACAAACTAAAAATAGCATGTCACCATACCCCTACCCCTAATAAAATTGTTGGCTTGGAAATGACATTGATAAGCAAAACGAAGCATATGACCTTTTCTCCTCTTCTCTATACATGTTTTATTTATTCCTGAGTAACATTTGGTATCTTTTGTAGGCTGAGATCAAAGGGACAAATCAGTTAATTTTACTGCTGAAGTAGTCTTTCCAGTATGGAATTGTCATTTTTAAAGCATGTTCCAGGCAGGCACTGCTGTCATTTGAGCAGTGATCTAGTGACTGACAGAAAATATCTGTAGAAATAATGTGTGCTCTCCTAGTAACGTGACATTTTATGAGCAGTTCGACTGTTTTCATCACTCTGATTTCGGTCTGGAGAAGAGTCCGTTGGAAAGCCAGCAGTGGAATAGGGAGAGCTTGTTGGGACGAAGTTGACGGGACAACCTGGAAACCAGGCTGCTGTATTTAATGAGACTTTGTGGCAATTACCTGAAAGCATTTCAAATATTAAGTTGACTTGAATGCTTAATCTGATCAATTCCAAGGTCACTGGTTTTATTGACAAGACTGGCTCACTGACACTAAGAGCCGAGTCTCAAGCAAACTTCGTTGAATCTTTGGGTATTTTTACCTTCATTATCCTAACTAGGTTTTGTTTTAATGGTGAAGAGTTAGTTGTAGGCAAACTTTCATTATAATAACTTCATATCTGAACGGTTCTGTATTCAGTCATGGTATTCTGTTAAAAAGAATGTATTGCTAGAAAACACAGTTCTGGACCAAAGTCCATGACAGCAACTTTCTCTGAAGAATCATCAGGAATTTTGATTTCTAGTACGACAAATAAGGGATACCTGTGTGCCTTGCTTATGAATACCCAACACTCATTCTTTCCTTGCTCCTGAGGTGTGTGCCGTTTGGTAAATGTGCAGTTAAGGTGGGAATTCTATAGATCCCCACTACTCGTCTGAATTGGGATGTTCAGTGCACATATCTATTTGCTATTTTGGTGATGCACAATTTGGAATTCCCAAATTACTAAAAGGTTGGTTGAGTCACTGAGTGAACTGAGCGCACTAGCTAGTACTTTTATTTTTACATGGCTTCTTTATTGTCGGTATACACAGTCACTTTTGGAAAGGCCTGATTTGTTTTGTGGTGTCATTCTAAATTTTCAATTACTTTTGTTAGTACAATGTAGGGCTGCCACCATAAGCTATAAGGTGGCTTGGGAATTTGAGGGTTCACAAATGGTTTAGAATGTACAGCGGAGAAAATTACAAATGTCAAAAGACCACTACTTACAAATTACTGCAACCAGATAAGTTGACTGCTATTTCCAAAATAACTTTATGAGTATATAAATGCCCCTTTAAACTGTTTTTGTATGTAAATTTCTACATTTCCCAATTTGCTGTAAGTCCTAGTTCCCCAAATGCTTACTTACACTGTCAGCTCCTCAAGGGAAGCTTCCAGCTGAACCAAAGGTGTCCCCAGCCCCCCAGCACAGGGCGGGAACACAGCGCATACTCCCTCACAGCACTGACGTCTCTTACGGCTCCAGATGCAAGTCGAACTTCACCCTGGTGTTCCAGGACTTAACTAACAATTCAGTCTTCATTTTACATAGTTTATAATTTTTTAGTCATGAGTGCTGGTTTTTTTCCATATGAAAAGTAGGTGTACTTATTTTCGGTCAATACTCTGCAGCTTGCATTGTGTCTTGCCACCCCACCTCCACCTTTTCTCCTAACTTCTTATCTATTTCTATATTTTTAGCAGTGTACCACTACATTCTGAAATGACAATCAGATGCTTTAAAAACTCTGGTTGCATAAAAAGGAATAAAATGCCTAGGAATAAATTTAACCAAGGAGGTGAGAGACCTGTACTCTGAAAACTACAAGACAATGATGAAAAAAGCTGAAGAAGACACAAATAAATGGAAGGCTATACCATGCTCACGTATGGGAAGAATTAATATTGTTAAAATGTCCATATTACCCAAAGCGATCTACTGATTCCATGTAATTCCTTTCAAAATACCAATGGCATTTTTCACAAAACCAGAACAAATAATTCTGAAATTTACACAGAACCACAGAAGACCCCAAAGAGCTAAAGCAACCTTGAAAAAGAGTAATACAATTTGAGGTATTATGTTCTCAGATTTTAAACCATCCTACAGAGATATAGTAATCAAAACAGCATGGCCCTGACACAAAAACAGACAGATCAATGAAATATAATAGAAAGCCCAGAAATAATGCTATGCTTATATTTCTTGATTAATCTACAACAAAAGAGGCAAAAATACACAATAAAGAAAAGACAGTCTCTTCAATAAATTGTGCTGGGAAAATTGAACAGGTACATGGAAGAAAAAAAAAAGAAAGAAACCGGACCACTTTCTTATACCATGTACAAAAAACAGACTCAAAATAAATTAAAGACTTAAATTTAAGACCACAAACCATAAAACTTCTAGAAGAAAACATAGAAAGTAAACTCTCTGACATGGGTCTTACCAATACTTCTTGCATGTCACCTTAGGCAAAGGTGACAAAAGCAAAAACAAACAAATGGAATTATATCAAACTAAAAAGCTTTTGCATAGTGAAGGAAACCATCAACAGGACAAAGAGAAAAGACAACCTACTGAATGGGACAAGATAATTGCAAATATATCTAATAAGGGTTAATATCTAATATATAAAGAACTCATATAACTCAACACTGAAAAACACAAAATAATCCAATGAAAAACTGGGCAGTAAACCTAAATAGACGTGTCTCCAAAGAAGATAAACAGATGGCTACACAGACATATGAAGAGCTCATCATCACTGATCATCAGGGAAAGGCAAATGAAAACCATAATAAGACAGCCTATCGCACCTGTCAGAGTGGCTATGCTCAAAAAGACAAGAAATAGGAAAGTGAAGAAAAGGGAACCCTCATATACTGCTATTGGGATGGCAGACTGGGAAACAGTATAGAGGTTCCTCAAACAATTAAAAATGGAACTATCACACAACTCAGCAATTCTGCTTCTGGATAGTCATCTGAAGAAAAAAAAAGACTACTTCAAAATGACATCCATTATGTTCATTATTTACCACAGCCAACATATGAAAGCAACTCAGGTGTCCACCAATAGATAAATATACAGGAGGATCCAAGATGGCAGCGGAGTAGGCAGGAGCTATACTAACCTCCTCCCAGGACCAATCTGGAATTACAACTAAGTTACAGAAAAACCATCCTGAACAATCAAGTGAACTAGCTGGAGAGAAGGCTCATGACAGACAGCAGGCTCACAGCTCTTGGTGGGGTTTAGGAGGTGGAAGGAGTGAGCAAACAAACAAACAAACAAACAAAACTCATGGAAACGGACAGCAGTGTGGCAACTGCAGGGGGCGAGGGGGGTGAGGTGAGGGTAAAAGGGAAATAAATGGTGACGGAAAAATTACATTAAAAATAAATAAATGTATAAAGAAATGTGGAACACATATTCAATGGAATATTATTCAACCATAAAAAGAATGAAGTCTTGCCATTTTTGACATCATGGATGAACCTACAGGGCATTATGCTAAGTGAAATTAATCAGATAAACAAAGACAAATACCATATGGTTTCATTTACATGTGGAATCTAAAAGCAAAACAAAACAAACAAATGAATAAAAGAAAACAGAAACAACTCAGAGAAATGAAGAACAAACTAATGGTTGCCAGAGGAAAGGTGAATGGGAGGATGTGTGAGAAAGACCATATGTAAGTGGCTGTGGCTGGGCGGCTCAGTTAGTTAAAGCGCCACCCTCACAGGCCAAAGATGCGGGTTTCATTCCGGGTCAGGGCACATACGAGCATCAACCAATGAGTGCATTAATAAGAGGAATGACAGATGGGTGTTTCTCTCTCTAAAATCAATCAAAAATTTTTAAAAAAGCTAAAGAAAGAAACTAGAAAAAAAGTAAATAAGTGATGGGGATGTAAAGTATAGCACAGGGGATACCATCAATGATGTTGAAATAACTATGTATGGTGACAGATGGTCACCGACTTACTGTGATCATTTTGTAAGGTGTATAAATGTCAAATGGTTATGTTGTACTCCTGAAATTAATGTAATATTGCATGTAAATTATACCTTGATAAAAATATGAATTGAATCATTCAAAATTCAGAAACCCAAGCCAATAAACTAGTACGTCAAAATGAATGCCCTGAAAACAAACAAACCAATAAACAACTCAGATCATTCTCTCCAGTTTTGAAAACATAACTGTGATGCTTTTAAAAAGCCTGCAGTAGTAGTTCCCAGATCCTTCCCCCTGAAAAAAAACCCCTGCTATTTTTAAGGGTAAAATAGCTTATTCGAAACTCAAAATGATAGTACTGCAATTCTGTGGATATTTGAAACACTGAGAAATAGATGCTTCTGTATTTCACAAAATAATTACACAGCATATGTATATATTTTGTCATAAATGAATGAGATTACTGACTAGCTGGTAGTTATATTTTCTGTGAGATCAGATTTTCCTTTTTATAAAAAGAAGAATGAAGACTATGTTCTCACGTAAATGCGGCTACGAGGCGGGGCACAAAGGAGCGACAGTCCGGTGGCGGAAGTCCGGTGCCACCTCACGGCCCTCAGTTCAGGCACAGCCTCTTCCTTTGGTTCATTCGTGAGCACGCTAATCTTCTCGTCTGCCTTCCCATCCCCCTCCCAAACAAAACATTTATTAACTGAAGCTTCCAACTGTGACAGAAATTACAGTCATGTTAATGGTACAGATGGTGTAAAAAATGCAATCTAAAAACATGATTAGAAAACTCAGGGGCTAGGCAACCCAAGTTCATCTTGGATATGGCTGACCAGACATCTACGAGGAAGGAAATACACATTTTTGGTTAATTAGTTTGCTTTTATCCATCCCTGTAATTAGAACATGCTTTTCCCCCTTCTTAATCCTAAAACAGTCATTAGATTTAATAAACCTTTCTAGATGGCCACAAATGAGAAAATGAATTAGTTAAAAAGCAAGTATTAAGCTGGTATTACCAATATGATTGCAACATTATGTGAATAAAAATGTTTTGTTCAATTATTTAAGATTAAATATATCATTTTACTACAAAAGAATATACAGATTTTCCTTCTTTCTTATCTTTGTTCATAAGGTAGTAAAATATTAATGCTGTCTCCACAGCTACATTCCTCCAAATGGAAGTGATTATTAATTATTCTTTCCAAAAAAAAAATCAACCCCTAATTAGCTTCTTCTCAAGTCAAAGAAGAGTCAGAATCCCACATGACTGAAGGAGAGAGGGTGGTCTTGGATGTAGGGCACTGCCCAGGAAGCTTGGCTTCTATAACTTTCAAGGCTTTTGAGAACTGGCTATGGAAACAGAGCTGCAAGTTAGCCTTTGTTGTTATTATTCTAACTGCTAAGCTGCTCTGTGATGGTTTCCCAACTCCACGGGCTGCACTAATCCCCATCACACGCTACTGGCCAATCTGGTACGAAAATCAGTTATTCACGAGGTGTTACTTTTCAGATGATTAAAAGTTAAAATCATGTTTAAAAAACGAAAAAGAATATAACAAAAAGCTGAGGACCCAAGCTTTCCGGTCTTTCATCTTGTTGAACATTCTCTGTACTAAATAAAGTTGCTCTTTGTTGTATGTCAAGAAGCATCTCAATAATATAACTTCATGCATTAAAAATAACCCAAGCCCTGGCTGGTGTACCTCTCTGGATTGAGCACGGGCCTGTAAACCCAGAGGTAGCCAGTTCAATTCCCAGTCAGGGCACATGCCTGGGTTGCAGGCCAGGTCCCCAGTAGGGGGCATGTGAGAGGCAACCACACAGTGATGTTTCCCTTTCTCTCTTTCTCCTTTCCCCTCTCTCTAAAAATAAGTAAAATCTTTAAAAAAAAATAGCCCAAGTTGGTCTCACTTGATACACTTACAGCAAAAAACTATTTGTTGGATGGCAGGTGCCAGGGCATCGATGCTTCCTCCCATCCACCCGAGGCCTGTGCCAAGACAGCGTCCGCTCACGGCGCCTGGGGCCATCGCTGCTGATGGGCTGCAGCACTGTAGATCTGGGCGTGGGTCAGACGGGAAAGTGCAAAGGGTAGGAGGGTTATTTTGATCACAGGACAATGGCAGAGATCTGAAGGGACCCTGGATAGGAAGGTAACTTCAAGAATGTCTTAGAGAAACCAGTCTATCTCGGGAATATACTCGAGCCTCTAGAAATGATTCTATATATTTTCTTCTTACTCCGAAGCTCATAAAGCTAAGAGGGAAGGAAACTGAGTCCAGTTGGATCACTTCACATTTATTCTGAGCTGAACCTACTTGGAATCTATAGGATAGACTAGAAAGTTTAGGGTCAGAGGTCAAAAACATTTTTTTCCTCTGGAATATGTGACATAAAATAAATTTTGGGTAATTTTTATGGAAGAGTGGTACTCCATGGAGCTATCAGTTTGTCATGTCAGCCCTCTTATTATTTTAATTCCAGAGTAGGGAAAAAACCCAAGACCCAGAAAAGTACATGCTGAAATTCAGGCCAATGCCTGGCCCCTGACTCCCAAGGCCACATGTGATGGTAAGTTTTCTTTTGCTAGGCAACAGTACCACACACCATTCATACCCATTAGGATTGCAGAAAGATGTAACAGGACACAGCAGTTCGGATGTGCACAATCTCCAAGCCAGTTTTCACGTGCATTTATTCGCATAAAATGTTATATTCTAGCCCACCTGAACCTTAGGAAATACCACTCTTTATGTTGTCTGGTGTGAAGCACTGAACAACAGGATCAGCCACAAGGCAGCCATGATTCTAGGCAGACACTTGGCTTCTCTGGCCTGTGGTTGCCTCATTGCAAAATGAAGTGGTTAGATAAGATGATCTCTGTAATCTTTCTAATACTAAAATTACTTGAATTTACTCTATTTCCTAATACCTCACCCTGCAAATCTGATTTACTGTTCTTTGTTGAGATGAGCTTCGAGCCCCCTGAAAAGCAGCTAGGAATTAAGTCAAGAATAAACTGCTTCTTTATAAATGAGGTGGAAGGAAAGAGATGTGTGTCAAGATGGATGCTTGACCTGGAGGTTAATAGAGAATTCCAGTTTTCTGGGATGTCACTAACACAGTTTCACAGGAGGGGGAGAAAAAACCTCTCTTCTCATAATAATGTTACAAAGGTTTGTAATTTTTTTTAAAGGAGTGACGACAAAGGAGATATTTATTCTAAATGTGAAAAGATCAGCTTAGTAAATAAAGGAATTTACATTATTATTTTAATTTAAGATTTTTATAGACTTTCTGCTCTTCATCGTTAAGAACAAACATGACGATCTGCGCACTTTCGGCACTTAGGATGCTGTTCTGAGGAGTGCGTGTGACTGCCCGGAAGAGAGGCCGTGAATCCTGCATGCAAATGAGCTCCCCGCCCCCAGCCGGGCAGACCTCCTGGAAACAGGGGAAGGCATCAAATCCCACCCCAGGTAACCTAGGAGGACACGACCACCCAGCAAAACCACTGATTTTGGACTTCTGATGAAGCTGCAGCCACTTTGTGTAAATCTCAGATTTAGAACAAGTAAGAATAGTTAAAACAGGAAATCTTGTAAAGTACGTGACGTTATGGCATTCTCCTTGTCTGCCTCCGCGCCCCAACCTCGGCCTGCCCAGTCTGAGTTCCTGCATTTTTCCGAGCGAACAGGCGATTCAGTCCGAATGCCCCCTCACAGACCCACGCCTTGTGCCTGACACGGCTCCCAGCTCATAGCACAGTGCTCACTACCGCCTGGTAGGTGCTCTGAAGACTGTTGCTCATGGACATATATGTGACTTGACTTCACTGGAGGGAAAATATATAATACTTGCTTGCTTAAGCTCCACGTCATTTGACCTTCAGAATTCTATGAGGTTACTGAGACAATTTGTAATTTTATGCCCATTATCACAGACCAGAAAACTGAGGATCAAGGAAATCAAATAACATTCAAGAGAACATAGCTTGAATGGTGGTAAGAAGATTCACATGTAAAGTGCTTTGTATTAAGTACTATATGAATGAAAGGAATTAATATAATGCTTTGGCATATCTTTATAAATTGAGACAAAATTTAAAACTTCATGTAGAATGGTGTTTTAGCCTTTCCTGCCTACCAAAATTTTGGTGCCTTCAGATTCCTTTTCTTAGCTCCAAATGAGGCGATGCTTGGCCTTTATCCCCAACAGCAGGCAATTCAGCAGGGTGAAACACACTGCTCTCCCACCTGCGTCGCTCCCGACAGGCTGTCACTGGGTGTTCAACAGAGAGCAGCAGGACACACACTTACTCTCTTGACTAGGGTCCCCAGAGACACAGGTCTGGAGAATTACGGCTTTAAGAAACAGTGTTGGGTACAATCAATAGTCTCTCAGGCTGACTTAATGTGGAAGGAAAACAGTATTAAGCAATTACGCTGCACATGAGCATTGTATATGAGTGCATAGTTGATCATTTTAATGGTCTAATAAAAATGTATTTACTTTTGTTTATTATAAATGCATCGGGGAACCAACACATCTAACATAGAGTGGCAGTTGGTTAGCGAGAAAAATAAGCTAAAAAATAAGGCCCTGACAAAGTTAAAAAATAACATATCAATTTCTAATTTAAATAACATCACGCCAATTTTGTTTAAAAACAAACACAAAGCTTTTGTTTGAGGCTGTTAGTTGCCCTTTTCTTCAACAGAAAAATGAACCGAAGAGCTTTTGTGGTGAAATGCCAGCACTAAAGGTCATGTGGCCCTACTTCACACAGATGACACTTATCACTGCGGACGACATACTTGCTTTGATGACACAACACTTAACAAGAAAAGAAAAAACCCTACGAAAAGGGATATGCGGACAGAAAAACTTTTTGAAATTTACGACTGTGTTTTTAACTTTCCCAATTCAGGGTATACTGACCTGTTCTTCCGGTTGTTTTTATTTTTGACCTTCTAGCAGCACTGTGTTTTCAGCTTCTAAGGAGTACAATGTGACTAAATGACACATGAACTTACAGATCTGTTTCACCATCTGAGAATAAGGATTAGGCTGAATCAGCAAATTAATTATGGTTCCCTACATTCTGAGCCCGATGGAATGATTAGTTGGCTACAAGCTGCATAGATCATGCATTCTTCTCTGTAACAAGGCAAATTAGATATTTATGCTTCTATTCCAAACAAAGCAGACAGGCTGTCTGGCAGGAGTTTTTTCTACACTAGTTAGAGCTCTTGTAAGTAAAGCTCAGGAGTTTTATCATGTGGCACTTCAGCCCTGCTATATATAAACAATGTTTATGAGGGTCACACTGTTTCTTATTTAACAGTCAATAAATGCACTATTCCCATTACCATCTCTAAGTTCTTATAATAATTTTGTAAAAATAATGTTTCTTTGCTTGAATTTGCCCAAAGTAGTTCACATTCATTCTTTAAGACTGCCTTACTACAATTTATATTTCTCTTTTAAAGCATTCTATTTGTACGCTTGCCTACGCTTTTGGTCCAAATTATTACCACAGTGGCTCCTCTCCAAATGTCTGTAATACCTTGCACGACACTCCTCATGTCCTAGGCATGTCAGCTACTGCCTCCCACCGCCTGCTCAGCTCTGCCGACAGGCTCCTCAGTCTAGGAATCCTACCCACCTCGTTTGCACAGATGTGACTTATTATCATTAGCAGACACACTTGCTTTGATGACAAAACACTAAAAAACCCAACAAAATAGAGAAATGTAGACAAGAGAACAAATTTTTTTGAAACTCACTACTGTGTGTTTTTAATTTTCCTAGGTCATTTAGTTGGACAGTGCATTGGTGGCCTCCAGCTCACCAGGAGGTCGGCTCTAGAATCGGCTGTGCCACCACAACCCTCACTGCTGGAGGCGAAAACAGGGCACCCTGCATTTCTGTGGACGCCCAGCTCTCCTGCAGGTCCTCACAGGCTGGCCTGACCCACACAAGCAGATTTTTTTCTTTTTTGGTGCTTGGTACTGCAGCTCAGGCCAGGTCAGAACTGCAGCTCTGTCTTTCCAGAACTCTAGGTGCTCAGAACCCTGATGCGCACGGAAAAGAATAATTAATAAGTTGTGACACAAAGATAAACTCTGTGCTTCAAGTACTCACAACGGTAAACCTACTTTTCCCAACTCTGTATTCAATAATTCAGTATTTCCAAGTATCTAGACTACTGCGCATATTAAATAGTAATTGTTCTGAAGGAAGGGAAAGGAAATGGGTAAGAGATTTGATGAGTACTTACAAAGAATCAGTTTTCAGAGATTTATTTCTCACAAAAAGGAGATGCTATTTTCCCTATTTTGAGATGACCAAGGTGAAGGTCAAACAGACTAGGAGACGTGCCCAAAGCGTCACAGCTAGTAAATGAGAGAACGCACGTTCCCAGACAGGGTCACTCGCACGGCGAAGCACTTGTTCTCTCTGATACATACCATGCTGCCCACGTGTTTTAGCAAGTCTGGATTACAGAAACGTTAGAAATACATAGAAATGCCTGCTGAAGGACGGGCATTTAAAAAGCTCCGGACTGAGGCTGTCTGCGGTTGAACTGATAAAATGGCGGCTCCCCCCAAACTCTCTCTGACACACACCACACCCCCCGATAATGCGGGTCGGTACGCCGGAGCCACTGAATGTATTCGGAGAACCCATTTTCTTTCGCATGACAAGATTCGGATGGCAATGAACTATCTACCCAGATATTTTGGTGTTGAGGGCTACAAGCATCATTCGAAATAAAACTATGAGCCTACGAATACATATGAGAGTTAACCTTTTTTCTTTTCTAGTGTTAAAGGAAGAAAGGGGAAACTGAATAAAACAGCAATAATAAAATTGAAATGAGAGAGAAAGGGAGAAGGAGGAAACTCTAAATACAAGGTACACGTATATGTTACACAGAGAGCTGTTCCAGAAAGGTTTATAAAAAATAAATGTGGAATGCAAAGTTGAAGAGAGTGACATCAGGACTTTCTACTCTTGGGGAAAATATGGGTCCCATGGTCTATAAGTTATTTGATTCTGACAAGCATTCCCCTATCTTGTCTAATATTTAGTTATATTAACCATATAAGAGGCTTTAATTTTATTACTCTGTGTTTCTGCCCTCTGAAAATAATGAGCTTAAACAGCATTCACACTATCATTTTACCCCGTGTACAGATTCTTTTAATGAAGAATTATAATATTTGCTTTGGGAATGAAAACCAACTTACATTTTTATGTGTTTTATTCGAAAAACCTAAATCGTAAAAATGCTCTTTCAAAAGATAAGTATCTCATATTTAGAACAAGACTTTAGCCTGTTTATCACTTCAAGGCTGCTTCATGCTTTAACTACCTTTCAAAAATTGTAACAGGCTGTGGAAAAGAAAATAAGTTAAAAAGAGTAGTTCCTCTCTTCATATGATAAATCTGCTTTTGGCTGTGAAGGTCAAGTACAGACTGTAAATAACTAAATTAACTTATAACTATCAATACACAGATTGAACAACTACTATTAAACATAAATAGCTTTTTTAAAAAGCAAGAACAGTTATCTTCAATTTGAGAATAATCACAGCATACAAGGTTAACAGTGAAGTGAGAGATTCTGAAAAGCGAATGTTCGCTCTCCATTACAAATGTGATGAGTCTCGGTGACCTTCTGTTCACAGTAATGCTGACGAACTCTGCATAATGCATGACTGTCCCACCCTCCAGCCCCTCCTCCTGACAGAGTTTCCTGCTTTTATTCCCATCGGTGTACCCTGCAGCTATGGCTATGGGGCAGGATGCATTAGTAAGGGGGGTGGCGGTGGTGAAAGGCAATGGCAGGCATCAGTTTGGACTGTCCATGACCTTGGATGCCTTTGAGAAGAGAAGAGGGCAAGTAATTTTTTGTGATACAGGGGAGCTAGCTAGGAAGTAATTCCTTAGTATCATCCTCATGATCTGAGATACGGTCAAAAGCAGTAATACAGGAGAGTACAGTAAGGAAGATGCCCTGGCAGTTATCTGGACAGGTATGTGCTCTGTTTTCTGGTTATAACTGAAGCCAGATGTGAAACCCAAAAAGGTATACTGGGACCATTGTGCTCTGAGTGAACTGGCGGAAGGATCACAACAGTGTAGACACACCTCTAAATACGAGTTTTGGAGGAAAAATGTTGGTATTTTTAGGTCTCAGGGGAATGAGAAATAAAGTTTTCTGAATCAAATAATTAGTGAGCCTTGGTTCCTAGAGCTGATTCCAGGCATGAAGCTAGTACTGAATCCCTTAAGCTTTCAAAGTTCCAAATGACCTTCAGTTAAAATTTTATAATGTGGTTCCTTCAAAATATATTCATGCCTCGCTACTAATATCATCACTAATAATACAGTAATTAATAACAGTGGTGTTAGTGGCATTACATAATACTGTTAAAATTAAAACTGGCTGTTCACTTCTATCCTCTCCAACACACTGTGAGTGTATTGAAACACAGGACCAAACAATATCTTATTCTTTGTACTCCTGGTGCCTTGCACACAGTGACTGAATAAACAAACACACATGTTGTAAAATTTCATGCAGTGACTACTGAGTCTCATTTATAATGCTGGCATCAGGGCAAGGCTTTTCACAGACAGAGAAATCTGCTCCATGACACTAGGTACAGTGTACAGAGGACATCTGATTTCATCTAATATCAAAGTAAACACAAAATACAGCCTAGAATGGGAGTTGTTTTCCCCTGATTTGGAGAACCATACTCATGTCTGGTTGTCCTCAAGACAAGCTGGCAACATTAAAAAAGTGCTTAAAACTTAGTAAGGCTGTAAACGTTCATATATTCACGATAATGCAAAAACATAATAGCGCAGATTCAGTAAAATGTTACCAATTATTAGATCTCATGTGCTTGTATCTATGCATTTGAAAAAGGTTCATTTGGTGTTGTGGGAGTCCACTGCGCTCTGCATTAACGGCGACCTGCGGAGGAAGGGAGAGCTGTCTGGCCGGCCCCCTTGCCCATCTGTCCATGCCTTCCCCCTCCATGGCACCAGCTCTCCACGCGAGAAGTGTGCACTGGCCTTTGAAAGCTGTCTCGCTGGCATGCCTCCTGAACTCAATGTTTTCGTTTAAAAATTCTCCCCCCTTTCAGTCCTGTCCGAGCTTCAGGATAAAAGTCCTTAATTTTCAAAAAGTACAGTCCAGTAGTTTATATGTTGCTCGAAGAAGGAAATTAAATTATGGTGTATTTCACTAGTGCATGGTCCTTTACAGGGAGAAATTAGTTTTCAACCACTGCTGCGAACTCTGGAAAACTTACACAGGAAGAGGAGCTCAGGCACCAGGAAATGCACGGATCCACCATTTCAGCAGCTCTTGACTTTACTGGGGCACAGGAAGAGAATGTGTCGTTGTGCGGACTCTTATGAATATAACAGACGGAATTCAGGAAGTTTAATCAGCAAAAATGACAATATATACTTACAGAATTTGAAACTTTATCACACATGCACATTATCTCATTTGACCCTCACCACTAAAGGCAGTTAGAGCAGGAACGATCTCCATTTTCACAATAAAAAGTCAGGTCTGAGATATTTCTTTTTCAGATAGAAGCCTTGCTACTACTATGTATCTTTCAGAGAGGACCAGTCTGGAGACGGGCCAGCCCGTGCCGACCCGCTGGCAGCACCGTCCAGCTGGCTGAGCGGCAGAGCCGGGACGGGAGCCCCGCCCGATCGCACACAGCGCGGTGGGCGCTGCTCACGGACCCCGAGAATGACGTCAGCGTTCTCATGGTCACAAGCCTGTCTGCTGCAGAATTTCTGCTCTCTGGCTTGTCAGTGCAGTGCTCTTGGCAGGGAGTGCATTAAAAAAAAAATCAATTAATAGAGTGAACTAAGCCATAACGGGATCGAGAGTATTAGAAGAAACAACTAAAAATAGCTCTAAAACAAGAAATGGATGGGCTGAATACTTAATTTTACTGATTTTATTCCTAACGTGATTTTTCATCTTTATATAAAACATTATCTCGATGTCTTGCACTCTTAAAATGTCAAACTGTACATGTCTTCCATCTCATACAGTTTCCATTGGTGCTGCTCACAGCGCTTATGTGACCGAACCTCAGTGAAGTTATGTTTCCAACATAAGCGGTAGCTTACTTATTTCTCAACAAAAACTGTGATCTTTGTTTCCCATGCATTAGTCCATGATTGATGACTGTTACAGTGTGGATTACCTTTTGCATTCTGCGGCACACAGCATTAATCTTCACTTATTCTTCACTAGTGTAATTCATTAAAATACATTCTTTGAAATTGGGTCACATAGAAAGAGATGTAACCTCACAGGAATATGTGCTGTTACAACAAAACATAATTAATAAGGCATAAAAATGTTTTATGAAGTTACGGTTTTAATTTGCTACCTGAAGAAATATGCGCTCGCAATTCTGTGCAAGGTAACTTCCCAGGAGAATTTAAAGCCCCTCTCCTTCCCTCCTCTAGGTACTGAAGGGTTATGATTAATGCGCACGAAATCTTTCTCGACTGGAAAGCGTCCTCGCAAACTTCTAAAACCAAACTTAAGCTACTGACGGGCATGATGGTCCTAAACCTGGAGCAAACTTGGTTTGACTTGCCAGTTCCTACCCTGCCTCTCCTGGCCCCCCTCTCTTCTTTCCTGGCCCTCAGTGCACAGCAGGGGGCGGAGTGTGTCGAAGTGGGCCCAGCGGGAGGCAGCACAAAAGAGCCGGGGCTGCAGGCACCCCAGAGCCCCCAGCCAGCGGATGACCTATATTTGATGCGGGTAGTTCACATGAGAAAAAGTGAATCTGTGTTGCAGCTTACATTTGACCTGTATTTTAAGAGGCAATTAGAGAGAGAGATAAAGTAAATATGGGCAAGTATTACAGACATATATCACTCTAAATTCATGAGAAGTCAGCAAAACTATATATGTTCATGTAAATGTGCACATGGTCTTCTTTCTCTTAATTCCTCAATCTTCATAAACAAATGTACGAGGGGGAGGTTAGCACAAGTAAAAACAGCATTAATGGGTCGCATATTAATATTTATGTTTCACTATATAAAGACCTTGCATACATTATGACTCTGTTCTGCAAGCAGAATGAATAACTAATGTAACATTATGTATGGGTACATATTAAACAGACATGTCTACATTTTCTTAGTTCAGGATATGATTAATGCAGCCTATCAGAAGCCAGATGGTGCAGAACCAGAACCATCCATCAAAATGAAAAGACCACTGCATGCTATCCACAATGAGGTTCTCACAAATGGAGATTCTGTGCACAGACCCTCACTGGTAATAGGCAGAAAACGCCAAGAACATAGCTGCACGGTCCCACTGGGATACAGAGTTGCAGCTCCGGCTTGGCGAGATAAAAAATCTGGCGCAGGAGTGTTCATGGCTGGAGCCCTGAGCAGCAGGGCTGAGAAAGCCTGAACAAACCAAACAGCCTGTCTTTAAGATTAAAAAAAAAAAAAAATTAGACGCTTTTTAATTATTTTAAAATGATGTTTGCACTGATGACAGTATCTGTCAAACAGTATCCATTTCCCATTTGATTTAGGATGGGACAGTGCCACATACTAACAAAGCAGCTGCCACTGTCTGCCTGGCACGTGAGTTGGCATCTCGTTCCTCTCGCGCAGGCTTTATTATAAATAACCCCCATGCTTTAGTGGTGCTTTGCAGCCTTTCTCCATGGGAAACAATTTTAGTCTCTGTTATGTTTAATACTAATGACTATTTTTGGGGCATTTGTAGGGAGAAAGGTAGTCAAAAAACGTTTCCTGTTCCTTTAATAGCTTTACATAAAAATAACTATAGAAACACAAGGGGCTTTGTCTTTGTAAATGGATCATGTGTGTCTAGAAAATGTTAAATAATCCACATACGCTGTAGGATCTCAAAAAAAAATTAAAGCAAATATATAGGTTCCAAATCCCAATGGCCACTGAAATACCATCTTGAAACTCTAATTTTGTGGAGTTTGGGGAGGTATACAGATGTGCAGGCATGGAGAAATTTCAAATAAATACTTCTTCCAGAGGAGTTACATAGCAAAGTGAGATACTCATAATACATTAAAAACCACAAACATAAAAGGCTAATGGAAATGAAAATATATGAAAAACCTAAATGTTGTTATCTAAAGATATTCCTGCTTTAAGATAAAAATTATGTTATGAGCCTCAAAATTTGACATGTGAGATAATTGGGGAAGAGAACAGCCGGCCTACTTTGACTTTTGTAGCACTAATGAAAAAAACAAGTGAATGTGCATATTACTAAAGATAAGACTTGAAGTAGAAGGGTTGAGCTTAAGAACTTTTTAAAATGTTGGTATTTTCTTTTATCTTCATTATTACGTTGTTTTAAAATAAGCCTGACACCCTAACTTATGAAAAGTTTGTTCGCACCTTCTCCCTAATAATGTGATCATTTTCCATGTTATTATATATTCTATGCGAATAATATTTATTGCTTCAGTATTCCACTGCACACATAAGCTATGGTTTATTTATATAATAAATTTCATTATTGGTAGACATTGAATTTTTTTTCTCTCTCTCCTATGATTAATTATAGCATGAGCATTTTTGTGAAAAGTAGTTATCTCTGTCTTTGAGATGATTTCCCTAGAACAGATTTTCAGAGGCTCAACTGCTGAGCTTGATGATATTAACTTTAAGGCTCCTTCTAAGATTTATATTCTCATCTAACATTTAATTAAAACCAGTCTCAATTTAAAAACACAGAAATTTCACAGGTGAAAGTAACACTTTATTGCCATTTAAGTTTGTATTATTTTAATTACCAGGTAGGTTAAGGATTTTTCTGTGGTTAAACAACTACATTTCATTTTTAAGGTCTTATTGATGTCTTAGAAAATGTATCATTCTCATCTACTCACATCAAGAATCACATAGTACTCCTTGAATACTAAATTTGTCTAACTACTTGAAAGTAATACACTATATTCCTATAAATTATTAAAATGAATATTTTCCACTAATCCAGACTGCATACATTAGGGCTGTTTTACAGCTGAATGAATAACTAATGTTACAAATGTACGGGTGCATATTGAACAGACAGGTCTACACTTTCTTGGTTCAGGAGGTGATGAATGCAGTCTCAGGTCCCCCTTGAAAACTACTTCAGATCAGTGAAAGCACAACTTAGCTAAATGCTCTAAACTAAGCAGTAACATTTCAGAGTAGCTGCCTAGTTTTTACAGGTGTCCCCACAGTGTTAGCAATGTTAAATGACAGCTTTCTCTGTACCTCCCTCCCATGAGATGTATCTCCTCCGCCTTACTTCTAACAAAACTTTACCATTGGGTGGTTAGCGTCAAGTTCCTTTTGACTTGTTTATGCTGACTCTTCTGACATACACAGAACAATACGGACCACACCAAAGAAATGAAAATACATTGGATGAAAGAAGTTGTTGTGATCAAAACATACAAGACCACACGATCAAAATGGTCCAACGAGACAGTGGAAATTAAATTGACATGAAAACATTATATCTTTCTAGAACTAGATGTAATTGAGATAATCGCCCAATAAGGCAGTATCTCTCATGAACTGGTATTTCCAAAATTCAGTAATGCTTGTATTTAAAGGAGGCAATACAGCAAGATAATTATAATTATTGTTGTTATTATTCTTCTTATTGGAGCCAAACAGATTTTGAAAACTCCAGAATCATCCAAACTTTCTCTGGGCCAATCATCTGTTTTTAAAAGAAAGTAATATCTACTCCTTTTATTCCTCATTATAGACACTGTATTATATAAAAGGTAGACAATACAGAAGCACGGATACATAGCACTGGCACCATACTGAATACACTGCTTTGTGGCTGCCCTTTGAACTCTGGTAGAGCATAAGCACTACCCAGTGTCATTAATTAGTCTCTGGGAACACATGACTTTTAGTTCCACTGTGGCAGTTCATGCAGAGGGAAAACCAGGGAGAAGAGGACGTACAGCATTGCCGACAAAAGAACAGTTGAATTCACTTCTAACTGGCAGGTCCTTTTGTGCTGGATTGGCGGTTTCCGCCACACCTTCCTCTCCCCACTCCACTTTCCCAGCCCCAGACACTTTCTCTTCGGGTGCACGGCTGTGCCAGGAGCAGAGGAACCCTGCCCAGCCCGTTCTGTGGCTTTCTACCAAAAGAAAAGTAAAAAGGACAAGCCACAGTTGCTTTCTTTTACACAAACCCCCAGCAGGTCTACACGTCCAAGAGCGGGAGCTGCGCTAGGCTGTGCCACTGTGACTTCTGTGGCCTGCACGTGTGGCCGTGATAACAGCCCAGCAACCAGGAATCCACGGCTGGTTGAGCAAATCAAGTTCACGACAACCTGAGGGGCTTAAAATGTTGAGTCCAGGGCGCTAAAAGATGGAATGTACTGCAGTTTTGAATCCCAGAGTAACGGGGAGTAAAAGGGGCTTTTATTTTGTAGAATGCAAATATTCAAAATCAACAATAGCTACAAAAAATTAAATAAATAACGACTCTCCCCTCAAATAACTAACAACAAAAAAAAAAAAACTCCTTGTGTTGAAGGTAAATGCCCATCAGACTATGACTCAGCAAAGCTGACTTTTAGGTACAGTTTTATTATTAATTTAGCCAACTGCCTGTGGAACTTAATTTAATCCCTGTGAGCAAAGGTTTACATATTTAAACTGAAGAGACAGAAAAAAAAAGAAACGGATAAACTGACCTTACAATTCCCCTCGGTGCTAACATTTAACGATTCCAATGATCTACCCTATTATTTTGATTATTTAAGGGACAAATGCAAAAACCTATCCTCACCAATGTATTAGCATGTACAACATTCTAGGTAATCTTATTTGGGGTTATTTCTAGAGTTATCAGCACACTTATTCTACTTTTTCTGCAGGTGACTAGTTAGAATTTTAACACGGTATCCTGCAGAACACTTTATATAAGGGAATGACTGGACACCATCAACTCGTCTACGATGTGCCAATGAGTCTATGTGCGTCGAAGCAGAATGCTAAGTAAGGTGCAGGCACTGTCAGTGGAAGTGTGAATGATGAGGTCTCCTTCGGGTTCGCGCACGTTAGTTAGTTTTATGACCCTCCCCACCTCAGGCTCTTTTCACTGTCGTGGCACCTTCGAGTGCCTCAGTGCTATTCTGAAAGGGCTTGTTAAAAAATGTAACCAGCTCAGGGAGAACCAGGGCAGTATTTTCAACCTTTAGGTTTCTAGCTGGTTAGATTTTTATCAAGTTGCATGACCTGGGTGATTGATAGTTCTAGTATGCAATCATACGCACGCTTTAATCACAAAATTACCTCACTGCTAATATTCTTCTATAGATATATAATTACAGTAATAAATGCTTACTGATGAAATTTGTAGTAATAATTATTATAACAAGTAACATTTATTAAGCACTTACTACATGCAAAGCACTGTCTCAATCTCTTTAACACCCATTCTTTTTCTTATTCCTTGTAATAACCTCACGAAGAAGGTACTGTTCTATGTCTCCATTTTGGAGATAAGAAAGCTGAGCTCAGAGAAGTTGAAGCAAATCACCTACACTACACAGCTAATAAATGACAGATTAAAACCCAAGCTAGAGTGCTTCTCTATTGAAAACTGTCCAAAACAGTTGCAAAGCTTATTGGGTTTTGTAAATTTTATGGTACAATGGCCCATTATGCTGTTCAATGCCCCTTAACAGAAAGATTGATGGGACATACTCTATTTAGAGATTTGCCTTAAGAAAAGGTTGTCAGTCCTCTTGAATGATGTACTTTCCGTTATTACAAAATGAAAGCTGTGCATTGAGCTGTTGATGTATTTGTCTCTGCCTCCCAGGAGCCTAGGCTGTTCTTCTCAACTGCAGCAATGACTCAGAATTCGTGAGCCAACAAGGGAGCTCTTCTTATTTGTCTTAGAATTTCTTATTGTGGACTTTTTACGTAAGCCACTCTGAGGCTTCAGACGAGAACAAAAATAAAAAAACAAAGCCTGTTTTAAGCCATAAAGGCAATGTGTTAGTAAAACAGAATTAACATTTTAATGATAATAATATTTTCTTTGGCCAGGGAAACTCAACCTGATGAAGTGGTGAAGAAATAGATAACAACTCTGCCTTTTATAATGTGCTTTAACATACACGATCTCATGTGATGCAATAACCGGTGAGATGAATAAGACAGGTATTACTCATATCTGCATCTAGCAGATAACAAAATAAGTGATCGGAAAAAATAACTTTATCCAAAATCAAGTGACGAAACATCATTGACTTGAAATCAGTTCTTCAGATTCTATTATACCACACTTGTAATGTTTAGTGGAGTAAGTTTTGTTATTTGCAAAAAAAATAAACTCATAAATTCAATGAGAGTGCTTTCTTGACTGTGTTTTTTGCATTCACTTCAATAGAAATTCAAATGTTCCAATATAACACAGTAATTTTACTATATATACATGTACAATACTTCAAATTAAACATGTATCATTCAAATGTTGATGCAACTCTACAAACAGATAACAGTATAGTAATTGATATGCAACATCATGAACATTTGTTGTCCATTCTTTCTGCACTTATTCTTTGCTCCTCGGGGAATTCACCAGCCTTCTTTCCCTCACGCTGCAGCCAGTGTGGTCTAGTAGGTTAGCTGCAACCTTGGCATTTGGGGTGAGAGCTCTGACTGGCTGAAGTCAACCAACATATTAACTCCCAACTCAGGGCAGTGCACACAGCCCAGTGAGGTTGGATTTCCTCGGATGGCGGACTTCTCTCTTGTTCATATTTGGTAGTACAGGAGCGGGGGAGGGGAGGGGCATGCACTGCAGAGGCCACTTTGCTAACTCCAAGAGGCGAGCCTGAGAAAGCTGATGTATCAAAGCTCGCCAAGTGATCTAGCAAAGCCTGCTACTGATGACTTCCTTGGAATCCTGAGTGTGTCCTTGCTTAATGTGGAACCTACCTTGACAGTTGAATTAAAGAGGCCAACGAATTATAAACTGTCATTCACAACATAGTCCTAAATAAAATACCTTATAAGTCAATTAGGATCCTTAGGGATATGTCACAGTATCAGATTCAGTACAATACAGATGAAAGTAGAAATTCAAAATGGTATACTCAGGTCTGCTGTTTGAGCAATATAAGCAGAAGACCAACTCCGGAAGGGGCTGTGTGTGTGTACACGCAGTACAGGCAGGGGTGAGGTAGGTTGGAGGACTAAGGAAATCTGAAAAGGGTTAGGAAAAGTGCCGGGAAAGAAGGGAAAAGAAACTGACTGCAGATGCAAAAAAGGATTAAGGTTGAGGGCTCAGCTGAGATGGAAATGCATAACTTTATAATGAAGCCAATTAGCATAATTTGCTCATTTAGAACATTTGGAGGCAATGCCACACACACACACACACACACACACACACACACACGCACATGCACACATGCTGTGCAGACATGTGAGACCCAAGCATCAGTATATTTTAAAGCACTCCCTGGTAATTCTAATGAGACATCGAATTTGTGACCCTCTGGTATAGAAGGGGCCACCACTCCACTAGGAAGAATTTGTACACTCTTCAGATGGCTACAGAGGAAAGCTAACCCCGCTTTCAAACCACTCTTTTTCATTTTATATAAATGTAATGTAACTGGAAATAGAAAAGATGCAGATTCAACATGAAACATGGACATCCCATGGAACCGGTGCTTGTCTACACAAGTTTTTTTTTAATTTCCCACGTGTGCATGGAGATCAGAAGATGCTTCAGAGACACATATTCAAAAGTACCTGTATACCAGAGCTGGACCTTAAAAAATGTCATGTTCGTTCCTTAAATGAACTTTTATTGAACGTCTACTATGTGTCAGCCACCGAGTCCACTACTCATTAGAGCTGTCCCTGTCCTGAAGACACAGCCCTGTCCTCAGCAAACCCAGTCACCCACGGGAGACAGAAAGACAATGAGATTGGGGGAGCACATAAAAGGGACACCTCTCCTAGAGTAGGTGAGGAGTAGAGGAAGATGAGGATGGCTTCCCAGAGGGAAAGGCGCATCTGAGTTCTGAAGAGGGCAGATGAAACAGGTGACCAAAATAACCAGTAGCTTCCAGAATCTGAAAACAGTCTGTACACAGATAAGGAGCACAGGGAGGGAGTGGAGGATTTGGAAAGGCATCTAATTTGGTAAGGCGGGGTATAAGGTAGAAAGCAAGGAGCTCCTAGCCATTGCGGGCCTTATACATCATACTGGGGCTTCATTCTGTAAGTACCGAGGGCTGTGAGAGTATTTCACACAGGGGACTAACACAATTTGAATTGCATTTTATAAATATCTCCATCAACACAGTGGGAGAACGGACTGAAATTTGGGAGAACAGTGGGAGTAAAAATAGGGAAATCGGTTTCAGACGGATGAAGAAATCCAGCAGAGAACTGCAAAAGGCCTGCACAATGGCAAGTGCAATGCAGGTGATGAGGTCAAGTCTAGACCAATCATAGCAGAAGACTGAGAAATAGCTGACCAACCAAAAGTAGTGGGGAAGGGGAGAGGAGGAGTAGAGGATAGCATGGGCTTGTAGCTAGAAAGGTGTTAATATCCATCACTGTAGTAAATACAGAGCAGATGTGTTGGGGCGGGGGGTGAAGTACAGAGGGAGGGCGAGTGCAGTCCAGAATACAGCGGGACCCAGGTGCCACCCAAAAGTTAATGCCCTGGCGTGTACTGCACGTATGTTTGGGATGCACAGGAGCACTCATGGGCCCTCAAGGAATAGAACACTATTGTGAACGGGGAACAGCCACATCAAAGAGAAACAAATGAGGAGAACCCCACAGGGAGACCGGGGGGTATGAAGAAAGCCTAGCAGAGAGCAATATGCTAACATGCATGAATTATGCTACTAATGTATTACCTAAATATTAGGAAATTATGTACTTATATATAGGTGTTTTCACAATCCTTGAGGGGAGTTTAAATACATGCCTGTTACATATTCAAAATTTATTATGAGTACTTAATTTGAAAAATATTTTTCATCCATGAGTTGAGACCACTTGTTGTTATCTTATATTTTTATTGATTTTCAGAGCGAGGAAGGGGGAGAGAGGAAAGGAGTGAGGCAAAAAAAAAAATCCACATTTAATTTCTGAGTTCACTTGAAGCTGTTCAGAGAATTTTAAGGCCACTTATAGATGGGAAAATAGTATTAGTCATAAAACATGGGCCATTAGAAGAGAATACAATCATTCCAGCTAATCTTGATATTAGCCAGAGTTTATATTTCAGCCTTACTACCCACCCTTCCTTACTTCCATCAATCCATCTATCTACTTTATATATAACATATATATATATACACACATATATACATACACACACACACACACACAAATATTTTATAAGCACATACTCAAAGTCTGTATTTCTTTTTTTTTAATCCTCACCCGGGGATATGTCTGCTGATGAGAGGGAGGGAGGGAGAGAGAGGGTAGGAGGAAGGGAGAGAGAGAAACATCAATTGGTTTCCTCCTGTATATACCCCGACAGACACACCTATGCTGCGAGGAAATATTCAAATACTTATAACCAAGTAAAATAAAGCAAAGTCTATAGAGTCAAGCAGATAAAAGAAGAAAATAATAAAGTCCAAAAGCAGATTATAAAAGACATATACTTTATAGGATAAAAAAGACCTTCTTAGAGTCCACATCCTTATAGCCAGGAAGAAGAAGAAAAAATTTCTCATTAAGAGCTCAGGTTTGGTTAAAAAAAAATCATGATACCTTCAAAATAAAATGCCTTATTTCCTTATCCTTTCTGTAGTGGATATTCTGTATAACAAGAGTTTAAGACTACATCAGCTGTAAAAACGGTACATTGTATTTTACAACTGTAAACTCTAAAATGTAGAACTTACACAAATCTTATAAAATTCTTGTTAGATTCCTATACAGACTACATAGAACATGCTTTGAGAAGTGCTTAGAAAAGAATGTACACCAACGGTATTTTAAAGATTCCTTTCTATTCAAAGTTTCTCAGTTTATGAATAAAGGTTTATAAATGTTTACACCTAGTTCCATAGGGTCCAGGTATTTTAAAAGCTAAGCCGTGTGGTTTGTGATAAGGTCTAGAAGTTCTGGTGAGTATGAAGGTGGGAAGAGGAGAGTTAACGACCCCTGAACCCTGAAATCCACAAACACTGCTTCTGCTACTCAGGAAAAAAGTAAGATTTCTATGTATACCTGTGCTGAAGTTTTAAAGTAGGAAGTAGATTAGTTTCTCCAATCCACAAATATTTATAGAACACCTTCCACATGCCAGTGTTTTAAGGGTTGGAAAAACAGCATTAAACAAAACACAGAGAGAGATCCAAAATGGTGAAGGAGTAAGTGGAAACAACACTAACTTCCTCCCAGGACCAATCTGGAATTACAACTAAATTGTAGAGAATCATTTGAAATAATTAACTGAACAAAAGCTGGAGAGAAGCCTTATGACCATGGACAAACAAAAGAAACTGCTTCACCACAATGTGACTGGTACGGACTGTGGAGGAGATATGAGAGGGCTGGCTGGGCTCCCATGCCATGGGGTGGCAGCTGGAGTGCTGGAGGGAAATTCAGCAGCAGAGAGGTTCCCCCTGATAAGTGTGTGGTCCGCACCCCAAGTGGAAGAGCACCACAACAGCCTACAGCACCAGAGCTGGGAAAGGAATCCAGATAACATCCAGCTGTGAAAAGCAGCAGGATTTCATTCTGCCAGGAAGAGATGGCTGGAGACACAGAGAGAGCCTTTTAAAGGGCCAAAGCACATAATTTCGTTTGCAGTCACTTATCCTGCTGGGCTTTGGCAAAGCGAGGGCAGAGTGGACTAGAGACACTGGAGGACAGACTGGGGACGTTGGATTTCGGGAGAACTGAGAGAGCAACCGCCAGCATCCTTGTGCTGAGTCATCCCCCATACTGCAGGAGCCATCTTGCTCAGGTAGGCCACTCCCCTCCAGGTGGCATCAGCCTGAGGGGAAGCAATAGCCCCGCCAGCAGGAATTACTCTGCCCTACCCTGTGGTGCTTACACCTGACTGCCTATTACAGATTGACTAGATTAACAACTGAAGGAGACAGCCATAGACTGTGGATTGCTGGTAGCCTCAAACAGGCTACCTAGGGACAGATTGCGACACCATCTGACATCAACAGGGGCAGATTCAGAAAGAGAAGACAGTGAGTCAAATTCCACTGGACTCTTCTTCATAATTTGCATTATCTTCCCTCCTGCAGAGCTTTTTAACATTCATTTCTTGTCCTTCAAGTTTGAGCATATTAAGTCACTAGTTTTTATATTATAGTTTATTTCAAATCTCATATTTTCCTCCTTCCTTCTCTTATTCCATGTTAAATTCTACTTTCCTCTTCTTATTTTCATTTTATTTTCTCTCTTGCTATGACTTGTTTCCATTCCACACGCCTACTATTTCTCCCCACTCCAGCCTCTCAAAACGATTTTTCTTGTCTGTAGTCATCTCACATGTTTTCCCCATTCTTAATAAACTCTTATTCTCTTTCTGCTTTTACCAATCTGCTTATCATTGTAGATATGATGGTTGTTACTGCATTTCTCCAATTTTATTTCTAGATCGTCACTATTTTTGTATTTCAAATCTCAAATTTTACCACCTCCCTCTCCTCCTCCATTTTGCCTTCCTCCTGCCTTTTCCTTTTCATATTGTAAAGTTAAATTTTTCTCTCTCTTGGCCTGGTTTTCATTCCTCACGTTTAGTATACCTTCTCCACGTATCATCTCAAAATCACTTCTCTTTCCTCTAGATATCTCTTAAGCTTTCCTTTCTTTCATTTTCCTTCTCTTATTCCTGTCCCCTCTACATTAATCTTTGCTCATTATTGTTGATAGTGCTACGATGAGTCTTTTTCTCCAATTTGGTTCCTATTTATTTTTTCTTCTCTGTCTACTTTTAAAAAATTTGTTATTTTATTTTATTTGAAAAAAAAATTCTATTAAAACCTAATATTATATGCTTCACTTCTCTTAATCCACTCTGCTTTCTTCCTTCTCTTTATTTATGGTGTAATTTCCCCTTTTTTTCTCTCTTTGCCTTGCCTCTACTCCCTACTTTTATTATTGCTCCTCCCTCTACCCTCCCCAAATCATTTTTCTTAAAGTTAAGCATCTGTTATTCATTTTTCATTTCTTATATTAGTCTTAATCTCTTTACACATTATTAATACTGGTTCATTTGCAATTGATAATGTGATTATGGGTGGGGGTTAGTTCTGGGGGTGTGGGTCTATTTCCTGAGCTGTTTGGCATTGTTCTGGCAGCACTTGTACAACAGCATATAAGACATGGTGGGTGGAGCGACTCTCAGCCAGCCAGAGGGAAAGACCCACCAAAGAACAACTCGAGAACAACCAAAACCCAATTACAACCAGAGAGCCAATATGAACAGCATAAGGGCATCCTGAGTGTATCGAGATCAGGAGATCAAGGAGACTGCACCACTGAACCCCACAGGTCTCCTACCAGAGAAGTTCACAACGTGAAGACAAGGAATCAAAGTAGATCAATCTAAGGACCAGAAACAAATAAGAAGAGTCACCTAAAATGGGGAGACAAAGAAACAGCCCCCAATTGAAAGGAAAGGAGGAATCCCCAGAAAGAGTGCTAAATAAAACTGAGGAAAGCAAACCAGGAGGCACTGGGTTCAAAACAATGGTTATAAAGATGCTCAATGAGCTCAGTGAGAACTACAAAGAACTCCAGGGAAGCTACAAGAAACTTACTGTGAATTATACCAGCATGAAAAAGGACATAGAAACTATCAATAAAGAGCCAAGAGGAAATGAAGAATACAATATCTGAAAGAAGAACACAATAGAAAGAATCAAAAGCAGGCCAGAGGAAGGAGAGGAATGAATCAGTGAACTGGAGAACAAGGTAGAAAAAAAGTCCCAGACAGAGCAACAAAATGAAAAAGGCTTCCAAAAGAATGATGAGAGTTTAAAGGTGCTGCAGGACAACACGAAACATAATAATATCCATATCATAGGGATACCAGAGAGAGAAGAGGAGGAGCAAGGGATAGAAAATCTGTTTTAAAAAGTTATGACATAAAATTCCCCTGACTTGATGAGAGGAAAAGTCATGCAAGGCCAGGAAGCACAAAGGGTTCCAATCAAGATGAACCCACAGAGGCCCGCTTCAAGACACATCATAATTAAAATGGCTAAATTTAAAGACAGAATATTAAAGGCAGCAAGAAAGAAACAGCTAGTAATGCTCTGATAAGGCTGATTACTCAATAGACACTACAAGCCAAAAGAGAATGGCAAGAAATATTTCAAGCAATGAAAACCAAAGGCTTGCAACCGAGACTACTCTATCCAGCAAGGCTCTCAATTAAAATGGAAGACCAAATAAGGAGCTTCCCGGACAAAAGAAGCTTAAAAGAATACATCTCCACCAAACCAGCACTGCAAGAGATGCTAAAGGAACTGCCTTAAAAGATGAAGGAAAAGAGATAGAGAGGGGAACACAGATACAAAGGGGAAAATGGCAATGAATAAGTACCTATCAGTAATAATCTTAAATGTTAACAGGTTAAATCTCCAATTGAAAGACATAGGATAGCTGAACGGATGGAAAAACAGGACCTGCACCTATGCTGTCTATAAGAGACCCACATCAAAACAAAAGATCTACACATGCTGAAAGTGAAGAGACAGGAAAAAATATTCTAGGCAAACAGACATGAAAAAAGAGCAGGGGTAGCAATATTTATATCAAACAAAATAGATTTCAAAACAAAGGCCACAACAAGAGACAAAGAAGGACACTTTATAATACTTAAAGGAATAATCCACCATGAAGATATAATCCTTGTAAACATATATGCACCCAACATAGGAGCACCCAAGTATGTTAGGATAATCTTGGAGGACTTCGAGAAGGATATCGACAGCAACACACTCATAGTAGTGGATTTAATGCCCCACTGTCAACAATGGACAGACCCTGCAAACAAAGAATCAACGAGGATACTGTGGCATTGAACAACACTCTAGAGTCTAGATCAAATGAGCTTAATTGATACATAGAGAACATTTCAACACAAAGAGACAAAATATACATTCTTTTTAAATGCACATAGAATATTTTCAAAGATAGACCCCATGGTAGGACACAAAACAAGCCTCAATAAATTCAAGAAAATTGAAATCATATCAAGCTTCTTCTCAGAATACAATGGCTTGAAACTAGAAACCAACCTCAAGGAAAGAACTCAAAAACATTCAAATTCAAGGAGACAATAATATGCTATTAAATAACAAAAGGATTACCAATGAGATCGAGGAATAAATCAAAATTTCTGGAAACAAATGAAAATGAACACATAAGAGCCAAAAACCTATGGGACACAGTGAAGGCAGTCCTGAGAGGGAAGTTCATAGCCATACAGTCCTACCTAAAGAAGATAGAAACATCTCAAATAAACAACCTAACCCTACAGTTGTAAGCGCTACAGGAACAACAACAAACAAAGCCCAGAGTGAGTGGAAGGAAGGAAATAATCAAGATCAGAGCAGAATTAAATGACACAGAGACTAAAATAACATTTCAGAGGATCAATAAAGCCAGGAACTGGTTCCTGGACAAGATGAACAAAATTGACAGGCCTTTAACCAGACTCATCAAAAAAAAGAAAGAGAGAGAGAAAGAGAGGACCCAAATACAAAGCCACTGTATAGGCCCAAATCAAAACAGTCTGGTACTGGCATAAGAACAGATACAAAGATTACTGAAATAGAACAGTGAGCCCAGAAATAAGTCCACGTCTCTATGGTCAATTAATATTTGACAAAAGGGGCAGGAGAATAAAATGTAGTAAAAACAGCCTGTTCAACAAACGGTGGTGGGAGAACTGGACAGCTACGTGCAAAAAAATAAAACTAGGCCACCAACTTACACCATACACCAGGATAAACTCAAAATAGATAAAAGACTTAAACATAAGCCATGACACCATAAAAGTCCTAAAGGAAAATACAGGCAGGAACATCTCAGATGCAGCAGTTTTTACTGATATGTCTGTCCCCTAGAGCAAGTGACGTAAAGGAAAGAATAAAAAAATGGGACTACATCAAATTATAAAGCTTCAGCATGGCTACAGAAACCATCATCAAAATGAAAAGGAAACCAACTGTATGGGAAAACACATTTGCCAATGATACCTTGGACAAGCATTTGATCTCCAAAATATATAAAGAACTCATATGACTAAACACCAGGAAGACAAACAATCCAAGCAAAAAAATAGGCAAAGGACCTGAAGAGACACTTCTCAAAGGAGGACACACAGAAGGCCCAGAGACATATGGAAAATCACTAGCCATCAGAGAGATGAAAATTAAAACCACAATGAGATGCA
Organism: Carollia perspicillata; assembly: GCA_004027735.1. Lineage (NCBI taxonomy): Eukaryota > Metazoa > Chordata > Mammalia > Chiroptera > Phyllostomidae > Carollia > Carollia perspicillata. Next base: position 15,082 of record PVKM010002540.1, on the reverse strand, counting down.
AACAATAAGCACTGGTGAGATTGTGGAGAAAAAGGAACCCTAGTTGACTTTCAGTGGGAATGCAGACTGTTGTAGCCACTGTGGAAAACCATAGAATTTCCTCAGAAAACTAAAGATGAAACTGCCTTATAACGCAGTGACCCACGGCTGGGACTATACCCTAAGGATCCTGCAACACCAATTCAAAGAACCTGTGCCTCCCTGTGTTCATAGCAGCACAATTTACAATAGCCAAGTACTAGAAGCAGCCTAAGTGTCCATCAGTAAATGGATGGATCAAAAAACCGTGACACATTTACACAATGGAATACTACAGAGCAGAAAGAAAGAAGGAGCTCCTCCACTTCACGGCAGCATGGATGGAACTGGAGAATGTTATGCTAAGTGAAACAAGCCCTGTGGTAAAAGACAAATACCATATGATCTCACCTATAAGAGGAACCTAATGAACAAAACAAATGCGCACCATAGAACCAGAGTCATGGAAACAAGGAACGAACTGACGGGGACCAGAGGGGAGAAGGGTGGGGGATAAGGAGCTAAGAAGGGGAAGGTTCCAGTCAAGGAACAAGTATGAAGGACCCATGGACATAGACAACAGGGTGGGGACTGACTGTGGGGGCCGGGGGTGGGAGACGATGGGGGCAAACTGGGACAACTCTAATGGAATAACAATAATTAAAACAGACAAAATCCCTGCTTCCATTCTATTAACCATAACGTTGCATTAATAATAACAGCACATGTTATGTACTGAGAGCGTACCGTGTGCTGAGTACCAGCAGTGAGGCTGACATTCTTGTAGCTATCACTTTACTGCAAGAAGAACAGACATTTGTTGAGCACGTACTATTTGCTGATGCTGTTCTATAGGCTCTCCAGATTATCCACATGGCACTCCCTTACGGCAGATACTAGAAAATGTCATTAATTCTAAAATGCACATTCCTTCTTCACAATTTTAGCACCTTTCAATTTTTGATATATCTTCTAATCAGTGAGGTCTCAGCACTATAATGGCCATGTTGTTGTGATGAATGGCATGTCACATGATCATCGGTGTTTTAGAGTCACGAAACTTAAGTGTCTTGCCAAGGTCATATGGCTGGTATGTGTAGGATTCAGAAATTGAAGTTACAAATGTGGAGGTAGCTACAACCAAATCATTCTATTTTTGTGGCTATTTCTGACAACTGAGTGGCTACGCTCGAAAGGGAAACATAAATTAAAACTATAAGAAGACACTATTTTTCTCTAACAGGAAAGGGTTTTAAAAGGCATGGGAAGGTGTGGTGGGACGAGCAATGTTTTCCAACGGTGCTGGGAGGGGACATGAGAGCATCTTGTTTAGTGGGCGTCTCGCAGTCCCTATCATGATCTATAATGCACATGTACAATGCAGCCACTCTGCTTCTAGAAATTTATTATACGGTTGGTATTTAAACAGGCGCAAACGGCGTATTTGTGTGATTATACACTGTGGCACTGCCTGGAAGATCGAAAGATCAGAAGCCACCCAGAGACCCATCAGCAAGAGCCTAGTTAGATAAAGATGAGGGACACCTGGTACGGAACATGCGCATCTATTTAAAACCAGAGATGCAGGGCCATTCTTTATGTCCCAATTCATACTGTCTCCAAGACACACCGTAAAGTGACAAACAAAAGAATTTGGAGTATGTTAATATTTGAATTAAAAAGCATATAGCTATATAAAAACACACATATAGGTATGTGCCCATATATGCAAAAAAATCACTGTAGAGGTATAAACACAAAACCAGAACTAGTGGTTGGCTTTGGAAACGAGCATAGGGATCTGTAAGGCAGGGTTAGGAGGGAAGATTTCTTTGAATATTGTATTAAGTGCATTGTTACTAATTTTATAACTAAAAACCAAAGCTAACTTACATCCTGCTACAGCTGTGGACATTACTACTGGAACATTCCAACTACACAGTGACATGGTCAGAGCCCAAACTGGTAATTATTACACTGGATTTTAACCAGGAATTTGTTGTGAGATAGTATGGTATGTGGATGAAAAGAAAAACAAAATACACTTCATATATATCACACATTTAAGTCTAGTCCATAATTCAGGGTCTTTCCCTAGAGGGGGAGAAGCAGCCAAGATACGATTCCCTCCTAAAGACATTCACTGTGTAGCAAGGTGAAACAGTTATGTCAATAGTAAATATGTAACGCAGCAAAAACTATAATTACTATCAGTATCTGTTTCCATCTTGCCCTACTGCCTCATAGATTATAAGCATCTTACCCCAGTTATTGTGCCTGTCCCCTAGAAAAAGAACTTATGTTTCTTGAATGGAACTGACTTCTGAGAGCATGAAAAGTGAAATAGTAAAGACACATGCATGCCATTGTGGTAGCACAAGAACAATTTTCTGTGTGTATCCGAAAAGATGCAAAGAAGGTGAAAATAAACTGGGTCTTACAGGAGGCATTCGGCCAGGCAAGGGGGCCTCTCCTCACCTGAACAGGACAGGTGGGATGGGGGAGAGCGGCAGGATCGCACAGGCTCTAAGGGCCTCCGCAGCTCCGCAGGGTAAGACTAGGAAGGGACAGTGGATGACCCCAGCGTTGAGTTTTCACAGTGCTGCCTTCAAAGGAAGGGCAGCCAGCCACAGAATGCACCGTGCTGAAGTCTCTAAGAATTGTGCCCACAAGCAGAAACATAATGGAGGGTATAAAGCAAGAACCTCCAAGAAACTGTGCAGAGAAATGTAAAAGTAAGTAAAACAGTGACAAACATGAATACGAAGAATGGGTAGAGGGAGATAATCAGCCGGTATTGAGACGAAACAGGAAAAATGAGGGAAGCACACTGTGGAGGAGGCAGGGCAAACCCAGAGACCTCAGCTACATCAACTTAAAATTCCATTTTACATTAAGTTAGAAAAAGAGAGTGTTGATAAGAAATAAAATGTTAGGAAGAAAGACTAACAAGCTGCTTCAAAATTATCCCCATACAAAACTCTCTCAATTGAATTAGAGATTTCTGCTTTATGCATAGCAACTGGATTATTATACTTTGCAGTAATTAAAAATGAAATATTCTTTCTTACCCATGTGTTCCATATAATAATAGGATTAAATTAAAAAGAACTTGAGTTTTTAAAACTGTTTTATTTTTATTTGACACATGTGGATTTAAAATACCTTTGGAATTCTGAAAGGCACCCAAAGGTACAGTGTTAAATAATGGAAAATATGAACAATCATTAGAAGAAGCTGGGTAACTTATTTCCTTCCCAGATGCTAAAACTCTCTTGTTTTCCAGTGTCAAGAGAAGAGTGTTAATGCGCCCATTAAAAAAGCACAAGAGATGCTAACTGTAATCATGTCTTCTTAACCTTGCACAAAAACCCTAGAGAGAAGGAATCACTGGCCCATGGAAATACTTTCATTTCACTATTCTTTGTTGAGAGAATCGTGGAAACTGTACAAGTCAGAATCTGTACCGAAGGCTGGTAATCCCATGAGATGACACGGAGACCGGGGGCCTTTCTGCTGATGTTAATAACGTGCCAAGGAAGACACAGGCCAGGTCTGGGTGCCCGCGCCTTAATCAACATCAGCCCGCACCCCACCAATCACAGGACTCTCGACAGTCTTAAAACGTGGGCGGCAGAGCTAGAGAGGAAAAACGGCAGTAATAGCTTCCTCATTTCTCTAATGGACGCCTGTATTACTTGTGTAAGCCCCACTAGCATTTCTGTTTCTCAGTACATCTCCAAAATAACTTCAGCTACAACGAAGCCATTAATTATTATTTTATGGTAATGTGCTGCTGAGAAACAAATTATGTTTTTCAGGGGGAATATAAAATTCTTCCTTGAAAATAAAGTATGGACACTTTTTAATTTAATTTCTTTGTACTTTCCAAGCAACTTTCCAGACAGATTTCCCAAGTTAAAATGTTGTCATTAGATTTAAAAAAAAAAGTTAAATATGTTTATTGATTTTAGGGAGAATGGAATGGAGAGTTGAGAGAAACACTGATGTGAGAGAGACACATCGACTGGTTGCCTGCTGTACACGCCCTGACAGGGCTTCGAACCCACAACCTAGCTATGTGCCCTGACAGGGAATCAAACCCCCAACCTCTTGGTGTACAGGGCGGTGATCCAACCAACTGAGCCACACCAGCCAGGATCTGTCATGAGATTTTAGAGAACTGAAGTCAAATGAGTGAGTTGTTTTATCTTCTTAAGTAAAATAGTAAATGTTTGAGAATCTACACAGGACCTAAGCTGGCCTTTGATGCAGAGGCCAAGCACCTTACGTACGGATGGAATGAGGAAGAGGAACAAATTTTCTCGGGCTCTTCACACTAAATACCGGGGAGGATTTAAAATAATTTTTTACTTGTCTTCATTTTGGATGTTTTCCTTTACAGCTTTCTGTCTCAATTTGCTGAGTGAAATAATGTAGTAGATGTACAATTAGGGTTATCAGATAATAATAAGACACCCAGTTAAATGTAAAGTTCAGATAGATGAAAACATTCTTATTATAAATATGTTACACAGGTTGTGGAGGGTCATATACTAAAAACAACAACAACAACAACAACAACAACAACAAACCCCCCTACTGTTTCTCTGAAATTCTAATTTAACTAGGTATCCGGTGTTTTTATTTGCTAACTCTGGCAACGCTGACACACCAAGTGGACTGTGTTCTAGCCAGTGTGTTATCCCAGGTGGGTGGAACGGGCTGGGCAGTGGTGGCGCACGCTGGTGGTGAGCCACAGAAGAGGGGTATGAGTACAATGACGGGTTTTAACTGGGTGCAAAGGCTGGTGACAGGGGGCAAGTGGCGGGGCCTGGGGGTGCTGGCTGAGTGGTGAAAAACAAGATGCCAGCACGGGGGGTACATACATGTCCTCTGGCTCTTGGTACAACGCAGCTCCTCTGCCCTTAGCTGGGCTCTTCCTTCTGCTGGTGAATTTCGTAAAGGCAGCGTACCCCCAATGACAGTAGAAACTAAGATATTTTTAGATTTGATAAATAATTTGAAAATACAATAATTGCCATATCTATGTAGATCTTCTTTTGATTATTTTTAAATCAATGCTTTTGCAATATACTGAAAGTCAGCAAAGGATCTGATCATGAACTTTGCTTTTTCCCTATTACTAACATTCCTGGGAGAGCCTGTGAGGGGAGAGAATATGCTACTGAATAGGACATTCTTAAATAATGACCTGGGAAACTTTCTATCTTCTATATCATGGCCCTGTAATGGGGTTCTGAGCTGGAGGCCCCCCAAAATGGAGAAAATACTCACAGCTATCACTTGGGGGAAGAGGGAAGCGGAGCAGGGCCACTGAGAGTTTTTTGCACATCTGGAGAACTCGGCCCGTGTTTCAATATTGTTAAAACCTGTGCCTGCTTGGAGCCAGGGAGACGGGTGTGACTCTAACCTGTGAGGCGATGTAGCCACAGGGGCTTCCTGTGCCTGTGACAGAGGCTCGGAGGTGGCTCCTACATCACAGGGTCGCGCTTGCCTGGACTAACAATGAGAGCCGAGAAAGGCAGAAGAAACCAGATACCGCCAGGTGTAACCCAGTGTGGGAGGAGCTGGAAATGGGGTTACAGAGGAAGATCTGTGCCAGGATTTAATCCCTGGCACAGCAGCCATTCTGGGGCTTAACCATGTGGTTTGGGAGCGAGGAGAGGGGCTCTGTTGACCACACAGCTTAGAAAGAAGCAGAAAAGCAGGGTGTAGCAGCCATGCCGGGCTCTTGACCACACAGCTGGGGAAGGAGAAGCCTCTTGACCCTGTAGCAGCAGTGCGGGGTCTTGGCCACGTGCAGTTTGAAAGAACGCAGAAGGATGATGACCTGGCCCACCGTGAGGATGCGGTTTGGGATTAAGAACAGGAGCCTGGCTGAGATATGGACTTCTGTTTCTTTTCCTGAGATACAGTACCCCTCACTGGCCTGATTTGGCAAGGGGAGGTGGGGGGGAGAGAGAGAGAAATAGATAAAGAGAGAGAGAGAGAGAGATCGTTTCTAAAGGGAGTGAGACTTGGTGGCAACATTCTGCCATTACTCTAAACCTATGTAACTTTTGAACAAACAATTCCTTTCCATTCTACCAAACTTTGGCACGGAGAGTCAGAGCTTTTATATGTGGTGGGCAAAAGGAACCCAGAGTAGCAAAACCCAGGGGGGCTGCGGGAGGCGGTTGCTGTTACAGCCCCACCTACCTATGAAAGGGAGTCCCAAATGCTAGCTGATGTCCCGAGAAACAGAACTGGACAGCCTTCTACCTGTCTCTAGCCCGCCCTGACACCAGTTTCTCATATCCATGTACCGTGACTTCAGCTGATCGCTCCTCAACCCCTTCCTGTGCTTTAGGTTTTAGGTTCTGCCCCGTTCCTCTGGCTGGAACATCCCCTGTTGTGTTGGTCCTAACGAACACCAGTCCTTTGGCTGGAGCCGCTGCACTGCCCCCCTGCCCCGCCCTCCCCCCCACCATGGGGAGTGGAGGAGGAAAGCCAGTTGGGCTCTGTTAGAAGCAGAGTACCCGATGGTGCCTAATCATCATCCACTGGTCTCTGGGGATGCTGGCCTGGATGTCCAGCTTGAGTCAAGTTTCCTTTGCCCCACGCCGAGGGCGAGTTAATCGGGTGGGGGAAGACTGGAGGTGAGGGAGGTGGTTTTTAGGATAAGCTTGGCTGCTCAATGGGCTGTTTTAGAGGAAGGTCATTAAGTGAATCCTCAACGCTCTCTCCGTTTCTGTTACTGTACCCTGTCTCTCCTTATTCCCTTCCACACCCCTATTTCTACATAAAGTTTACTATTTAGATTTAGATTTGGGGTTGGGCAGAGACAGGCAGGGTATGAAAACCCACTTCAGGCTTCAGCCTGAGTTGTGTTTGTCAGTCCACCTTTTATCAGAGCGTCTAACACAGTGCATGGATCAGTTACTTGTGGCAGAGGGGTGGTGGGCATGGACTCTGTAGTCTGACGTCTCTACGGCTTGTGAGCAGCTACTTAGTCTGTCTCAGTTTCTTTATCTGTAAAAGGGAGATAATAAGAGTACTCCTCTTACAGGTTGCTATAAAGCTCAATGAGTCATATGTGCATGAAAAGCTTTGAAGATGGTGCCCGTTACATGGTGTGCTTTAAATAGATGAATAATAACAATAGCAGTAAAATAAGCCACTTGGATTCAATTCTCCTTGTCAATTCTCAGGGTAACTGGCAGAGCAGAATTCTGGCATCTATGGGTCCCCGGATATACCATTTCAATAACAGTAAAGTCCCTGCCATTTATACACCCATCTCAGCAGATAAAGTAACAAAATAAATTTAAACATGTAAAAATGTTTAATTTTTAGAACAATGCCATATTAGGAGAAAAACAGAAAAATACATAAAAATAATATCAAAGTTAGGCTCACAATACATGATCTGCTACTCAACTTGAATCGCAAATTGAGAAGTGTTAGAAATGAGGAAAATGCTTTCGGATCAGGTTGGCACAGATCAGAGAGCAAAAGGGCAGCTACAGAAATCTGTTGAGGTAGGAAACAGCTGAACTGCGTCTGCATCTTCTGTAACAGTTACACGGTCACCTTGAGAAAGGAGGTATTTTAACAAATAAAGCAGAGATTTTACACCGAGAACTCCTTTACTTAGGATGTCCTTTATTCGGAGGCTGAGTCATCCATTTGGCTTTCCAGCGGAGTCGATGGGGCTGATAAACGGGTTTAATATTTACTAAAGTGCTCACTTCCTTGTGTTTCAAGGCCACGACTGGACCATGGCTTTAGTATGACATGCGAAAATATAACAGTAAGGGAAGTCAATCAATGAGACATTCATCCAATCGTTGCCGATATTTAGCAACATCCCTAAAATTACTTTTTAAACATTCTGTAGTCTTTGCCAAAGATGGGGAACAGAGTTAAGTGCACAAATGGATTTTGCAGAGAACTGTTTGAAGCATGGCATAAACATGCCAAATCAATAACTTGTTTCTCTATCTGCATGTGCCATGAAAATCTGGCTATCATCGAGTGCCGGATCCATTAAAAACTGAACTTGCTATCCCAGACAGCAGACAGCGCAGAGCTCACTGGGGCCAGCAGGCAACCATCCAAGTTCCCACCTCCCTCTCCGGAAGGACGACTCACTGCACTCCTTTGCGACACTATGCTATTCAAAGCACAGGAGATGATGAAGGCTTGACAACACTGTGGCTGCCTCAGGACTGAGTCCAATGGCCATTACTCTTCAAATGCAAAGTGACTTTTATCTTAAATCAGTAGACAAATCTGATTAATAGAGAAATGTAAATCAATACATGATTTCCAAAATAAAACTATTCTTTTTCCTTAAGGTATGATACATGTATTTATGAAATAATGTCACAGAGACCATTAGTCTCTTAGAAAAGAAAGAACAGTGGTAGAAACCAAGACTTCCCTCCTCGCTAGACTTTTGAAATAGATTTTTGCTGTATACTTCTATCCAAAGAAAGCTGCAGAAAATGTTCTGCATTTTTTTTTTTACTATATATCACTGTACGTTAGTAGATATGAATTCCCAGCCATGTTTGCATTAACAACTATTCTTAAGGTTGCCTTAGGAAACATGGATCATGGAAATACATATGAATATTTTTGTATATTTAATATTGCAATTCAAAATGCACTGTACTGCCCTGGCTGATGTGGCTCGGTGGATTGAGCATCAATCAGCCTGCAAACCGAAAGGTTCTGGGTTCTATTCCCAGTCAGGGCACATGCCAGTCAGGGCTAGGTCCTCAGTTGGGGGTGTGCGAGAGGCAACCTGTAGATGCTTTTCTCGCACTTAGATGTTTCTCCCCCTCCCTCTCCCTCTTTCTAAAAATAAGTAAAATCTTAAAAAAATACATTGTACTGATATATTAATCTACTATTATTCCACTCAAGTTATGCCTAGAGTAATTCTAAAGATAAAAATGTAATAATGCTCAAAGAATTCAATCCTCACAGTATCTAATTATACAATGAGTAATTTGTGGGAAGAGTGATTCTGCCTCCTCATCTTTTATGCTCATGCACATTTTTGTCCCTTACCCAACTACCAACACATGCTCAACCACTCTTTCACTATTTCTTTTATTAAAACAGCTCTATCATAATACTTCACTTATCCAACCTTCTTAACAACCAGCTGTTCTAAGAGTTTCAAGATAAATAAAACTTATTCTTATATCAATGCTTCTAAAAATAGACTATACACATCTCTACTACTTTAAAACAAAACATCTGTTTCTTGATGCAATTTAGGCCCATTTATTTTACCCTGGAACTATTAAAATGTGTGGGGATATTTGGGCATCTGGGTCCAAATTAACTGGTCTTGGGCAGCTGCACTTTTAGAGTTCCTCTGTTAATGACTTATAGTTTTTATGGCCTTGGCCTTGCCTTCATTTAGTGTGCAGCCACTTCTTAATGAAGCTCTGACTTCTTAAAGCAATAACCACCCTCTTTTTAACTGCTGCTAGGGGTTGACTGTGGTTTGGGAAACCAGGCATCTTTGTTTGTTAGAACCATTTTTTTAAAAAGTGGTCTGTCTGTGGATAGGGGACTGAAGAAGTAATGAGGTGCGGAGAGAGAATGAACCAGTAACTTGGCCAGGCTGGGCCCAGGCTAGCTCCCTTTCAGGGTCTGAGCTGTGTTTTAGTCACAGCTGAGACGGCAGCACAAAGGACCTCTGGGTTGACTAAAGCACACACGTTTGTTTTCCATCTCACTCATATGCTACCTTAGCAAGGGTCTTCATACATAGCTGTTTAAAAAAAATTTTTTTTAAATTATTTTACTATTGTTCAAGTACAGTTGTCTGCATTTTTAAAAAGCACATATGAATTTGTTTACAGTTCAACTGATATATGTCTGTGCAGGTAGAAAATTATTAAAATAACAGTAGTCTCCAAAAGAAAAAGAAAAGCTTACTTCATCAATACAGGAGCTATACAGTGATGATTCTTGTGTGTCCATTGAATTATGCCTTCAGACATAGAAAGTTATTAAAATAACAAGTCGCTAAAAAAAATGAGAAACCCACCACTTCACAAAATACAGAAACTATAATAGTGACAGCCTGCTAAAGACTCACTTTTAATGGTCTAGAATCTATGCATTCATACAGATTAACTGTGTTTAGGAACTTTGTCAACTTTGCAGATGTTAAGAAACCACTATATACTTAAACAAAATTTTGTATTTTTTTTTCTTTCCAAGTATTTTCACATTTATAATAGCTTTTTACATTAGCAGATTATAAACACCTGTGTTTGGGTAATAAACCTAAATTTCCTCATGAACATATAACTTTTATCAAATCTAACCATTAAGAAGAAAGGAAGGGTAATAAGAAAGTGAGAAACATCTTTTATAGGCATAACAATATTTTCTTTCAAGCTACAGAAAGCACATGCTAATATGCATAGCTTTCACAAAAATGTTCTAATTATACCCTAGTCTACTTACCTGTGACTTATCCAAAGGAAAAACCCAACTCCAAGTTGGCTTTCCATGACCTAGAAGGCCCGTGGCCCTGAACTTTCCTGGTAGTTGGTATGCTGTGCTTTCAGAAATTACAAGCTATGATTATTATGTTCATTAAAGTAACAGAATGAATACAATGCACAAAATACCATCATATTACCTGTATTTTGAATTTCCTTTACTAATGGACAGATAAATGGGAATTATCTCTGGTTAAAGCCTTTTTGCATAAATCTGTAAGAACTCCTAAAAAAGGAGTTAAATAGGCATGGAACCAGAGATAACAGTCCAAAATGAAATTCTTCCAGTCTCCAGCAAGATTTGTCCTAAGAGTATACAAAATAAATCAGGTATTTTCCTTAAGGTTCATTCTGAGTGCACATTTTGTTCTAAGCTCTGTTTGTTTTTTGCAACAGCATTTAAGAGAAAACCAACTGACCATTTACAACCCAAACAAAGGCTTTAGAGCAGGACATTAAGAAATGCACCTGGTCTGACTCAAACACCACGTTTGTTTAACCTGCGACTGTCCTGTGTCTGGGGGTCAGGCAGGAGGATCTTGGTTGGGGGAAGGAAAGAAGAGCAAACACGACTGATTCACAGAGAACAAAACAGTTGCACTAACTACCCTTTGTAATCACAACTGTTTTAACAGTTTCTAGTAAGCAAAGCTATCATTTAAGTGACCCACTATAATTTGGGATGAAGCCCCAGGAAATTTTGCCAATGTAAGGACGAGTTTCATTTCTGAGTTTACTCAGCATAATGAACCCACTGAAATGCGGACAGTCCCTCTGTGGTATAATTTACATCAAGGGGAACATTAACAATAAGAGGAATTTAGCTAGAAAGGAAAAGCATGCCATAACATTCACTACTAGGAGCAGACCACAGTTTATTCTACTTTTGCATCTTTTTTATTATGGAGTATTTCAATCACAGAAAATAAACACAGAGTAGAGCGATGAGCCCCACAAACCCATCACTCAGTGTCAATAACCATCAACACAGGGCCAATCTTTTAATCTACCCTACCCACTCTCCTCCTTGAGTTCTTTTTTTAAAGCAAATCCCACCAGCCTATATTTTATTTTATATAAGCTTTCATTTACAATGCATGTGCATATTTAACCCAAAGGTCACTCCAGAAATCTCACTGAGCGTGACATGTTTCAGCCAACCGTAACCACCTCTTACAAAATGTTTTAAACTAAAACTTATCTGCCTAGAAAACTAATTTGTTTAAATATGATTGGTTAATTAAAATGACAAAGTAACTTGAATCACGATCCTCTTGTCATTTTACTTATGGGGGAAAAAGAACATTCTGAGACTGAGAAAATAGTGCGTGCTACTCAATCCCTGTGACTTCAGTCTTCGTGGACACCGATCAACAAGGGACAAGGTTAAAAGTAACGCGGATTCACCTGGATCAAACTGGAAATATGGGAGGAGGCGACTAAGGGGCAGGAGAGCTGCCTAGAAGGAAACTTTTCCCTTTTCCTTCACTACACACACGAATAAAACAGAATGCCAATACACCAAACCTTGGAAGCTTCAAAAATCACTCATCAAGTAGTCTAGCTACTTACAATAATTTATTACTGATCTCAAAGCAAAGATCAAAAGGAACCCCATCTAGCACTTGTATTCAATTCCTCACTGCCTGATGACTAATTTGTAGAGGAATGAAGTCTTCACAAGGGAAGCCAAAATAATCTGAGGTGACTTTGATACAATGCCACAAAGGATATGAAGAGGAAGCTGGTAGAAGCTGCAAATGGCTAAGGTCCATTAAGAGTTCTAATAAAAGAATAGTGGAATTTCCCTTAACTGTGAATTAAAAAGATGTTAGAAGTGGGCAAATTATAGACAAGTCAGGCAAAACATTTGTCAGTTTTGCTGTTGTTAAATGTTAACTTTAGCCACCGTTGCATTTATGTTCATTACATAGCTTTGTCTAAAAAAATTCAACTGTTTTGGTGTGGCTCAGAGGATTGAGTGCTGGCCCATGAACCAAAAGGTCACTGGTTCGATTCCCAGTCAGGGCACACGCCTGGGTTGCAGGCCAGGTCCCCAGTAGGGGGTGCATGAGAGGCAACCACACACTGATATTTCTCTCCCTCTCTTTCTGCCTCCCTTCCCCTCTCTCTAAAAATAAATAAATAAAATCTTAGAAAAAAATTAAAAAGTTCAACTTTTCCATCTAGCCAATCTCATTCCTTTTGCTTCTGTGCGTTACTCAACAGTCTGCCCCTTCCGTCTGCATTGTCTGCATTGTCAGAAACTAGAGGCTCCCTCGATTTCTTTCAAACAAGTTGCTATATTCTGCAAAGTGATTGATTTAACTTCAAAAAAGTAACTTGATATACTTTTTAGTCTTACAAATAGCCATGGTGACATGGAGGAGCATAAACACCTCTTTTAAAAATTTTTGGTGCTTAAGTTAATTGGTCACTATAGAAACACTAGAAACTATTCAAATTCTTTCAACTTCTATGAACAACTGGCACAATTTTTTCCTCCTGAATCCAGACATCTTCATATTCTCAACTGAGGAAAGTAGTTTTCACACTACTTATTTTGGCTAGTTAAAAAATCCCCACCACATGTCTCCTTGTAAATTCATAGAAAAAGATTTAAGTTTATATTAGCAATCCAACTGTGCAAATTTTTTGTTTGCTTCTGAAATCACCTCAAATTAATAGATTGCTGGAACCTTACATGGTGAAGAAGTTTTGTAGAACTCTCAGAAATCCTGCAATGTATTTCCCTCTGAAGATGTGTTACTGAGCATTTTCTTTTAAAAAACAGTTATAAGTTGTTTTTTTTAAGAGTCCTTATCTTTTACAAATGTATAGTGAAGTACTTATATGGGAAAAAATGTCTGGAAATTCTTCAAACACAGGGAATGGAGAGCATGCGGCATAAACGAGTGAAGACTGGCCGCAGGCACATCTGTGGGACGTGTTCATAGGCTCCATTTCACTATTTGGCCTTCTGTGTAGCAAAAGGATCGGCAGGGTTATCTCAGACATAATGCTACACACTGCTTTTTGTGAGGGTTTTTATTTAGGAAAAATAACCTTCTATCAGGAGCAATAGAGAACCAAGAATTGGGAGTTAGTATTTCAACTATCTGTACCAATTCAAAAGCCAAGTCTATCCCTGGGTTGTTTGGTAAGAAAAACCCAATCAGACCAAAAAACACCCCAAGACCTATCTTTTTAGTCTTTGAGATTTCAGTGATTATGTCACTAGATTTTAAGGTGAATGAAATAAAATTATTTTAGTTCAAAATACAAATTTTCTGGTTTCTTTTAAGGACATAAAGTTGAAAATTAAAATAGAAATAGAAATGAGATTGGTAGGTATACTATAAAATCACTATGTACCCAGAAAGACGGTTCTACTTCCTCAGAAAGACTTTCCTACTACCCGACATGCCGATCACATGCATTTCTTACCTTGTGATCATACGGACTGTAAGAATGAAACACCCGGGAAAGATCTTTCGTCCTTTGCTTTTTCTGTGGAAAAAACACAAATATTTGTGATAAGTGGCAAAACACACATATGCACATGCATCTATATGTCTACATATGTATATTTATTTCTCTGTTTGCATTAAGATAATGTTTACTTAGAGAGTCCTCCCCGTGCAGGGTGAGGGGCTGCAGTGTCGATATGGGACGTGTGGATTTGCAATTAGAAACCAAAGCCATGTGGGCCATTGTCACAGACCAGCCCAACAAACCCTTCCTAGAAGGTTTCATAATTAAAACATTGATCATCAAAAACTCTATTATAAATACATAACTTAGAGACTAAAATGAAAAAAAAAACGTGGAAAGAAAAAAACTCTTTGATTTTCATTGTAATGCCAACTGCTGTTACTCTGAATTGGGCGCTTGCATGCGTCCGTTTAAACAACAGGCGTCCTTCAGGCCTCCTCATCACAGCTCGTGTCTGTCTGCGTGAGGTCACCTTTGCGCTGTCACTGCTCTATAGTCTGGGTGCCTTGCATGGTGTTTGACACACCACAGGCACTCAATAAATATGTGCTAAATGATGAATAAACAAAATGCCCACGTCAGACAGGCACAGCTGTATCTGGGATGATGACACCTCAACCTCATATGCAGTTATGAAAAGCAAAGCTGCTTTTCGCTTCTGATGTACCGTTCCCAAGTTGAACCCAGGCGCTACTGAAGTCCCCTCTGCCCCTCCTGCTCCTGTGTTACAACGAAGAAAAGTGGGGTTCCCTATTATAGTTCGCCATAATAAGCAGCTTATTTTCTTAAACACCATAATCTCTACACCTGCCATACCCACCAAGAAGAATTTTGTGTATGGTTCTAGACCTGCTATGCCTATATCTTCACATACAACTGATTACTATTACTTCCAAAGAAGGAGGGCATTCTGGGTTCACTGTTCTGAAGTTCACTTTTTCCACTTCCCAATTTATCCTTGCTGAACTTAAATTGCTTGTATATCCAGATCTGCAATCCTTTATACAGAGTTCTCACATCCAAAAACT
>PVKM010002539.1:0-64026 GCA_004027735.1 Carollia perspicillata | reverse complement strand
AAGGACAACAACAATTTAAAAACAAAAAACAACCAGAACTGACAGAAAATTGAACTGTATGGAAGTCCAACAACAAACGAGTTAAAAAGGACACATTCATCCAGACCAGTAGGAGGGGTGGAGTCAGGCAGCCAGGGCAGAGAGGACTTACATCAAAGCGGCAGCTGGCATACCAGGCAGTCCCACATTCACACATAGATAAACCAGGAGAAACTGGGGAGCAAGACAGACTGTGCAACCCAGAGTCCCAGCGTAGGGAAATAAAGCCTCAAAGCACTGATTGAAAACACCTGTGGGGATTAAGGTGCTGGGAGAAACTCCTAGCCTCATAGGAGAGTTCATTGGAAAGACCCACAGAGTCCTAGAACGTACACAAATGCACTGACATGGGAATCAGCACCAGAAGGGCCCAATTTGCTTGTGGGAAGTGAGGAAAGTGACTGAAATCTGGCAAAGAGCTGAGCAAGCACCATTGTTCCCTCTCAGACCCCTGCCCCACATACAGTGTCACAACCCAGCAACTGGGTTGCCTTGCCCTGGTGAACACCTAAGGCTCCACCCCTCATACGTAATAGGCGCATCAAGACAAAAAAAATGGCCCAAACAAAAGAAAAGATCAAAGCTCCAGAAAAAATACAACTAAGCAACAAAGAGGTAGTCAACCTATCAGATGCACAGTTCAAAACACTGGTAATCAGGATGGTCACAAAATTGGTTGAATTTGGTTACAAATTAGATGAAATAAAATAAAGGCTATGCTAAGTAAAATAAAGGAAAATATACAGAGAACCAATAGTGATGGGAAGGAAAATGGGATTCAAATCAATGGGGTGGACCAGAAGGAAGAAAGAAACACCCAATCAGAAAAGAATGAAGAAACAAGAATTCAAAACAATGAGGAGAGGCTTAGGAACCTCCAGGACATCTTTAACTGTTCCAACATCCAAATTATAGGGGTACCAGAAGGAGAAGTGGAAGAGCAACAAGTGGAAAAGTTATTTGAACAAAGAGTAAAGGAGAACTTCCCCATTCTGGCAAAGGAAATAGACTTCCAGGAAGTCCAGGAAGCTCAGAGAGTCCCAAAGAATTTGGACCCAATGAGGAACACACCAAGGCACATCATAATTACATTAACCAACATTAAAGATAAGGAGAGAATCTTAAAAGCAGCAAGTCAAAAAGAGAGTTACCTACAAAGGAGTGCCCATAAGACTGTTAGCTGATTTCCCAAAAGAGACCTTTCAGGCAAGAAGGGGCTGGAAAGAAGTATTCCAAGTCATGAAAGGCAAGGACCTACATCCAAGACCGCTCTATCCAGCAAAGCTTTCATTTAGAATGGAAGGGCAGATAAAGTGCTTCTCAGATAAGGTAAAGTTAAAGGAGTTCATCATCACCAAGCCGTTATTATATGAAATGTTAAAGGGACTTATCTAAGAAAAAGAAGATCAAAAACATGTACAGTAAAATGACTGCAAACTCACAATTATTAACCACCACACCTAAAACAAAAACAAACCAAGCAAACAGCTAGAACAGGAACAGAACCACAGAAATGGAGATCACATGGAGGGTTATCAACGGGAGTGGGAGGGGGAGAGGGGGGGAAGGTACAAAGAATAAGTAGCATAGATGGTAGGTAGAAAATAGACAGGGGGAGGGTAAGAATAGTATGGAAACTGGAAAAGCCAAAGAACTTATAAGTATGACAAATGGTCATGAACTAAAGGGGGGAATGTTGGTAGAGGGGGGTATGCAGGGTGGAGGGGAGTGAAGGGGGGAAAATGGGACAACTATAAAATAGCATAATCAATAAAATATTTTTTAAAAGTTTAATGGGTAGGAATGAAATATTAAAATAAAAGTATATGCATGTTCCATTATTTACATTGAATTAGCAAAGCAAATTTTTAAAATAAAAACTTTAAAATTAAAAAAATATTTGAGAGAGGAAACAAGCACATACAATGAACTAAAAGTAGTTTACTGAATAAATGGTGTTGGGAAAATTGGACAGATACATGCAGAAAAATGAAACTAGACCACCTTTTTATACCACATATGAGAATAAATTCAAAATGGATGAAAGACTTATATGTTAGACCTGAAACCACAGAAATCCTAGAAGAAAACATAGACAGCAAAATCTCAGACATTGCTCATAGAATTTTTTTTTATCGGATATATCACCCCAGGCAAGGAAAACAAAATAAAAACATAAACAAATGGGACTTCATCAAACTAAAAAGTTTTTTCACACCAAAGGAAATCATCAACGAAATGAAAAGATAATCTACAGAGTGGAAGAACATATTTGCTGATACATGTGATAAGGGGTTAATATCCAAAATTTACAAAGTACTTACAAAACTCAACACCAAAAAAACAAACAACTGAATTAAAAAATTGGCTAAGGACCTGAATAGATACTTCTTCAAAGAAGACATACAGATGGCCAATAGACACATGAAAAAATGCTCAACATAACTAATCGTCAGAGAAATGCAAATAAAAACCACAAGAAGATACTGTCTCACACCTGTTAGAATGGCTACCATCAATAAAGTAATAACAACAAGTGCTGGTAAGGATGTGGAGAAAGGGGAACCCTTTTGCACCGTTGGTGGGAATGCAGACTGGTGCAGCCACTGTGAAAAGTCGTATGGAGATACCTCAAAAAATTAAAAATGGATATGTCTTTTGGCCCAGTGATCCCAATTCTGGGAATATATCCAAAGAAACACAAAACCCTAATTCGAAGGACATAAGCACCCCTATGTTCATTGCAGCATTATTTGCAATTGCCAAGATATAGAAGGAGCCCAAGTGTCCATCAATAGATGAGTGGATAAAACAACTATGGAACATTTACATGACAGAATTCTACTCAGCTGTAAAAAAGAAGAAAATTTTACCCTTTGCAACAGTATGGATGGACCTGGAGAACATTATGCTAAGTGAAATAAGCCAGTGAGAGAAAGACAAATACCCTATGTATTCAATCATATGTGGAATCTAAGGAACAAAGTGAACTAACAAGAAAAACAGAGACAGACTCATAGTTGGAGAGTAGATGACAGCTAAGGGGGTGGGGGAAAGTTAAAGGTTAGAGGGATTGAGCAAAAAGGAGAAGGAACTCATGGACAAGGACAACAGTGTGGTCATTGCTGGGGGAGGGGGTATAAGCGCGTTAAATGGTAATGGAAAAATATAATAAAGATTGTATATTAAAAACAATTTTTGCATTACACGTGAACATTCCTCTGGGGAAACTATTCAGATGATTCAGAAGGCTTTTGGGTACAATGCAATGAGTGCAGTGCGAGTAGAAGTGTGGCACAAAGGCTTCAAAGGTGGTCAAGAACCTGTTGAAAGTGAGTCACATTGTGGAAGGCCTGTAGAGTTTTTCGGTGAAACATCAGATCACTGAGGTGACTCAGCCCTCCTACAGCCCAGATCTGGCACCCTGCGACTTCTGGCTTTTCCCAAAAGTAAAATCACCTTTGAAAGGGAAGAGATTTCAGACCGTTAATGAGATTCTGGAAAATACAACAGGGCAGCTGATGGCGATTGGGAGAACTGTGTGAGGTCCCAAGGTGCCTGCCTTGAAGGGTACTGAGACATCATGGTCCTATGTACAATGTTTCTTGGATCTAATTCAATAAGTGTCTGTTTTTGGTAGCACATGGCTGGATATTTTCTGGACAGACCTTGTATCTGTCCCCATTCGTTTAACATCTAAACATGGTGAACCAATCAGTGGTGGAGCTGCTGCTGAGGTGGATTTAGAGGTCATTTAATGCCTCTTCAGGTGGAATCATAGAATTTGCATCCGGAAGGAACTTTAAAGGTATCACTTTGTTTGAATCCTTTCTTTTATTAGTGAGAAGACAGGCCCACAGAATAGGCGATGTGCCCAAAGACACGCTTTTAGCAAATTAACTTTTTGGAGATATATTTAAAGTTCTAGCTTTTCCTCCTCTTGGGAAAATAATGACATGTTCATAAGCGCTTCAGGTTGTCCCATCTGTGTGCATTCTTTAATTTCTGAAATATGGTAAGTTAACATTAATTTTTGGTGGCACTCAGATATTTTATAGCTACTAACTATTGTTTGTAGCAAATAAAAGATTAACCTATTGAATATTATTAGGAATGATGTCTGTTGCCTTTGATATATTTGTAAAAGAGTAAAAGAGGAAAACTAGTATTTTTTAAGCAGTGTCAAGATATATTGTATATAATAAATAACATTTCCGTTCATGTGGTTAGTACACTTGGATTCAAACATCCCAACTTTTTTATTTTTAACCTGTATGTTTAATAAAAGAGAAAATAATAATAAAAACTAATAACCACATGTAATAAAAGAAGTTTCAATGTGAATTCATAATGAAAAATGTATGAAATGAGTTACTGTGAAGAATAGGCTAAGAAGTGAGAGTTTAATTTCACGAGATCCGTCAACAAGAATTCAAGGAAGAAGAGGGTAGCGAGTGCTGCAGACTTTACCTATAAATCAGAAATGACTTCTAAAGGAAGGAGAGCTCGTTTTATGTGATACGTTTGTATTGCTCCACAGCTTGTTGGTGAGAGTAGCTCTGAGCACTGAGAGGGCATATCTTTCCCCTCGCCGTATTCCAATTTACAAAGTGTTATTACTTCTTTTAGGTAACTGAGCCACGGAGCCGTTCTGAGATCTCTGGACGCCCGCAAGTTGAGAAAGGGAAGTTTAGCCACCATCTCCCTTCAGAGCCACTGATTTGCCATAACCAAGAAGACAAGTGAGTCTTTAATAATTCCAGAGGCATTGCCAGCTGTTAATTCCTCTGTTGTTAGTGCCTTGAGAGTTAGGATAATCCCTTTGCAATTCTCCTGTGGTGTCTCCAGAGAGAACCAGAGGATTAGAGGGCCTTCAGTGAGCACAATACCCTGTCAGTCTCTGCAGTGTGCGTCATTTGTCATGGGCACAACGTAGTCATTTCACACCGTGGTGACAAACCAGAGAGAGTTTTAAGGTCCAGGCAGTGCTTTTCTGAGCTGGAGTTTCCTTTTTCCTGGCCCTCAGTCAGATGCTTCCAGAGAACACCCCAGCTCATTCTTCCCTGAGCAACGAGGAGCCAGGCGCAGCTCCCACTCTGCACGGAAAGCAGTGGAGACGGTGCAGAGAGGAGTCCTGCCATAGCCTATCTTCTTGCTTTCTCCTCAGGGTGGGCTGGGCCAGTATCCACTACCGGTGTGTTTGGTGGCCTTCCTTCTTCCCAGAGTCAGTGAACGAACCCTGATAACATACACTGCATTTCTGCTGCTCAGTCTTTATGTTTAATATGTTTAACACTTTAGTTGTTTATCAAACATTCTGTCTTCAGGAAAAGCTTATTTGGCTACTCATACATCTATGAAATATTCCTTCATAGGACTTTGTTTGTCCTGAGTCTGTTTTTTAATTGATTGTTAGAGAGAGAGAGGAGGGGGAGAGAGAGAGACGAAGAGAGAAACATCGATTTGCTGTTCACCCATTTATGCATTCGCTGACCGGGGATCAAACCCACAACCTTGGTTTATCGGGATGACACTCTGACCACCTGAGCTACTAGGCCAGGGCGCACCCTAAGAGCCTTAATTGTGTTTATGTATATGATGTATATCGTTTACTGTAATCTTGATTAAATTGTAAACTCCTTGCAGACAGGGTCCAAGTCCGCTTTTTGTTTCAGTGCCACATTGGGCCTGACCTAATTTATCCATGTTGCAAGTCCTAAACCAACAAACAAAAAGGAAAACCAGCAAAAACAAAAAACTTAACATCATGTGAAAGGACATCTATTCAATTAGGGGTTGTATGGTGAACCTGCTTTTTAGAAGTGAAATGCTTTATTGCTGAGTACCACTTTTTTTAAGCTTTCATATCATAACAACACGGCTCCATCACAATTAATCTTATATGCTAATGCAGTGACAATGAGATGATTTCTCTGGAGAATCTATGCTAATACTATTAAAATGCTCTTACAATGTCAAAATGATTGCAATGGAAGCATGTGGGGACTGTGCTATGTGATTATGATATTATAGTGATGGGCGATTACCATAGGAAACTACTAATTCAAGCCTGCAGGGACTTGCATTATGAAACCATTATAACATGAGATTATAATGACACAATAACTTGGATGCACTTTTGTGATGTGAAAACTAAAAGCTAATTGGAATGCAAGTAGTGTTACCATTAAATTGTAATTAAACACTGAAAGCAATACTTGGTTAAATTTAAGATGGAGACACGCATTCCAGAAATGAAAACTGTGGGGAAAGAATTCGTGCCAAATGTAAGGAATGGATAGAAACCATTTACCACTGTGCCCGTTAGTACTGGGTGTGGAAGCTCATTTACAGTGTCCTCCCCAGGCTTTGCCCATCTCTGCTAGCCCTCTGGGTAACCAAGCCAGGAGCAGGACACAGTCCCTTGGACCCAACTCCCATCTCTAGCACTACTACCACTTAACATTTCAAGTCTCCTTGTTCCATTTTCAAAGCGGGCATAATTGTATCTTACCTCCCACAACCCTAAAGCAAATAACCTTTTAGGTATGAGTAACCTTTTCAAAAATATAGCAAAATTAGTCCATGTCCAAATCACACAAAAACATAAGCCCAAAGCAAGAAAAAAACTAAAAAAAATTTTTTTTATCACCTAGAAATGACCCAAATGAGCAAGCATCTCTGGATATTTTTTCAGACTCTTTGCTATGTGTAGTATGTATTGTTTTTTCCTCCAAAGATTTGTATTATACAGTATTTTTAAAGCTTACTTATTAATTTCTCCCATCTCTCCCCATTGCAATGTCTATTTCTTATTCAAGAGAATCCAGTTGATATGTTTTTGTTTGTTTTTTAAAGGTCAGCTCAAACTGGGAGATTTTTTCATATCACCCAGGACACTATATTTTCCTGCTAGCAAATAGTGTTTGACAGGGTTTATGCCCTGCATATATCAGTTTTAAGATGGATCCATATTATATTTTTCAGATTCTGTTGGCAACTCCACAGGTAGTTCATTAACAGTTCTCTCTGTTTAGGAACGAATAGCAGATCTGTGAAGTCATGGAGTTCCAGTTTGTCCTCAGATGATGGATACTATATGGTTTAGGGGGACATAAAGACACGTCATGAAAAACTAGGAAAATTTAAGTGGCTAAGCTTGTTAGACCTGCGTTACACCCCTGCGTTACACCCCTGCGTTAGCTTGTTCTGATGATATAAGGGCACACAATAGCTAACATATACTCCCTCCTAATTATGAGTTGGAGTGGTTATTACTCCTTGTTTTAAATACGGTGAAGATCGGCTTCTTTTAATTGAGTATTTAGTTCTTACTTAGATATGCTGTGTGCTTCAGAGTTATTTTTATCCTCTTCTTGCAACAGCCAATTTAAGTAGAGAAGTCTCAATTACTTGAGTTCTTATTTTTGTAATTAGGAAAAGGAAAGCTCAGTGCAATTAAGGGGCTTGCTTCAGATGAAGCCCAGTCAACAGTGGAGCTGGCATAAGCTTTTTTGGTTGCACAGAATTGTAGCTTCTTTCTCAGAGCAATGAGTGGTGCCGCCTCTGACTAGTAGCTCCACATTCATCAACAGCAGGATAGCTTATGTGATGTTTACAGTAAAGATCTCATTATTTTACATTAAATATCTCAACTTGCCTGACAAGTGGAGAGGCTGGGTTGTATTGTAGTCTGGGCTAGCTGGCTCTCACAGGATCAGGGGCTCAGCATTTACATCTAAAAACAAAGTTATGGAATTATATGCTCTATCTCCATAGTCCCTTTCAGCTAAAAAATTCTGAGATCAAATAGCACTTAACATTTATTGGAACTTTCATATTTTAATGATACATTATAGATCATTTTAATACTTAATAAATACATTTATTTCACCTACTTTAAAACTATTCATTTAAATTCAAAATCATATCTTATTTAGATGCATCTAGTTGTGATGTGTTACAGCAGATTTGTAATTTGATTTAAAAAATGCCCTTTTTTATTTAGGGAATTTATTGAAATTATTAAAGTTGCAGATGTAAATCTAATCCAAAGAAGAGATTAAAATTATAGTCCTCCCCTGGCCGGGTGGCTCAGCTGGTTGGAACACTGTCCTGTACACCAAGAGGTTGTGGGTTCAGTGCCCCAGTTGGGGCACATATGAGAGGAAACTGATTGATGTTTCTCTCTCACATTGATTTTTCTCTGTCTCTCTCTCTCACTTCCAGCTTCCCTAATATCAATGAACATGACCTTGAGTAATGATTAAAAATATACATATTTTTATGTACCTGCAATATTGTTAAAATACAGTTAGAACTACAATGAAAAGAAACTTTTGCATAACTATATAAGTATACAGATCAATAGTTATGTTGAATGACATTTAAACTATGTGCTTTCTGTGAATTCTTAAGAAGCAGGAGGTAGTGATGATTAGGATAGCAAATTAAAGTATAGTGCCAGACAAATCTCTCTAAATCTTTTAGGCACCTTATTTTTCATGGGGAAATGAAACCCCCCTTGTAAGCAATCAAACCCCTTTTATATTTAAATGCATATATGTGACGAAGTATTGGTTAAAAATGTATTTGGCCATAGGGAATTTTCCCAATTTTGTAAGGCTTTTTAATCTAGAGAATTGAGAATTCCATTAGAGCATGTTTATTTATTTATTTATTTGGCCACCTCAGACAGGGCAAGAATGATGATCACTCTATGACACAAGTAGTTATTACACATTTGCCCTTGATCCCATTGTACTAAATCAGTTTTTAGGAGTAGCTGTTTGCTACTTTATTTTTAGTACATCACTTCTTAGCTTTCCCAAGAAGAGGTTCTGTGTCAGGTGCCCCATTCTCTAAGGACTAGGCAAAACTTGTTATCTTGCCTTCTTTTCTAGACCCAGTAATAAAAGTGACCTTAAAACAAATTTTCTCAAACCTGAGGATCCACAAAATATCAACACAATTTTTTATTTTTTGTTTTTATTTTTATGATTATCTAAACAATTTTAAGCATATTTCGCATCTCTGCAACCACCTGACAATCAAATATTGCCATAGAATTTCATTATTTGTATATTAATTTGTTTTTCAGACTTCAGTGATACAAAATTATTACTTAAAATAACAGCATTTCTTTTTTTATGATTTTTTTCATACTGGGATCTCTGTTTCCCTGGGAGCCACAAATGTGTTTTCGAAGCTGTGAGGAGGCATTTGGATTGAGATAGTGGTGTCATAGTCCTGTAAAGGGGGTTGGGCCCTTTCATTTCCTCTGTAAGAGGTGGAGTTGGTTTGTCAACTAGATCATGTATGATAACTGCGTGGATATTTGTTTTTCAGAGGTTGACTTTAGAGTCTGTACCACTAACCTCAGGATAAGACCAAGGGTCAAGACAGGTTCCGTTTCCTATGTTTTTGCATTTTTGTCTCACCCTGCAATTTGTATTGTGTCTTCAACATAACCAACTTCACCCCCAAGATGACCTCCTCAGACCAGTGCCCACTCATGCCCTTGCCCAGAGGGAAGCACAGGGATATAGGGAAGGAAGCCGTGGAGAGAGGTCAGCCGTGACCTGAGGAACCAATCGAAATAAAAGATTATGCATCGCACAAACTGGGATTCTTGTTCTGTGTTCTTTCCCAAGAAAAGGGTGATGTCTATTTTCTCTGTTGTATATTTTAGGTGCTAATTAATAAGTATTGGAAGAGCCCTGGCCAGGTGGCTCAGGTGGTTGGAGCATTGTCCTATGTACACCAAAAGGTTGTGGGTTTGATCCCTGATGAAGGCACATACCTAGATTGTGGGTTCAGTCCTTGGTCAGGGGTCCCTATGGGATTGATTCTCTCTCACATTGACGTTTCTCTCTCCCTTCCTTTGTCTCTAAAAATCAATAAAAACATACCCTTGGGTGAAGATCAAAGAAAATAAATAAGTGTTGGTTGACTCAATAGAGAAACCTACGGATTTTATACCATTTTTTTTTTTACAGTCTCCCAAGGGATGCTTACATAGGTTATAGCAGTGTATTCTGCCTTCAGTGGAAATGGAAGACGGCCTGTCATCCTTGTCTGAACAATAACACCATGTCCTCACTGGTCAAACGAGAACGATAATACTAAAAGCAGATTTCATCTTGTGTCCTGTGGCCATCTTCTACTTGGACACTTTTTGGTGACTCACCTTCTGCTGATCCCTTGCTTACTTCACAGGGACATTAGGAGATTTAATTAAAGTATGTAGAATGCCTTAAGCCCGTCAGAGAAACACACAGCATTCTTAGTGTAGATAATACTTTTAAATTCCATAATCTCTTGAAGTAATGAAACCAGCAATATAGGAAGTTAGGGCCTCGGCAGAGCCAGCGCTTTATGAAGACACATTCACACGATGTTATAACAGCAGTCATCACTGTGGGCTTGAGAGTTCAGAGTTCAATTACTGTGAACTTTCTTCATGGTAAATATTTCAATTTAATTTTCCCATCAATAAATAACACATTTAAGAGATCGATAGGTATTACAGTGAAGTTGATTTCAGTAAACTTTCAAGACCTTTCATTTTATTTTTAAACTATGATTATGAAAAGTACTTTCTGGAGCTATCTTTATAATACTTTTGTAAGTTCAGGGAGACAAAAAGAGAGAGCATGTCTGTCTTCCGTTGCCCTGAAATGTGGTCTTTAAATCCCTGAAGAACAATGAAAACGCTTTAATTTCCTACCTCATCTCATGGCCTCCTGTCTCCAGCATTCAGCCTGGACTTATGCTACCCATTTAACTACTATCATCCTAATTCCGAGCTCATTCTCTGGGGCCCGCCCATGCATCTGTATTTCCCACTGTAGATGTGCAGTACAATCTGTGTATGAGCCTCCACAGACTACAAATTCTGAAACATGCCCTTCATTGTTCAGGCCACCAGAATGCCTCCTTGCAAAAATCCTCTGCATATTTGGTGGCCTCGCCTGAACACCGTCTTTTCCAGGAGGCCTTCCCAGTCTCTCCAGTATTGGTGAATCTTGTCCGATGCAATTCTCCCGAGCACTTGCTTTACCTCTTTTCTAACATTTCCTGCACTCTGTTTTATATCAAGGTGCCCCAC
This sequence comes from Carollia perspicillata, assembly GCA_004027735.1. Lineage (NCBI taxonomy): Eukaryota > Metazoa > Chordata > Mammalia > Chiroptera > Phyllostomidae > Carollia > Carollia perspicillata. The sequence continues at coordinate 52,877 of PVKM010002539.1, read as the reverse complement.
TAATGTATAAAAAACATCAGTCTTGCATCGAATGCTCACCACATGCCAAGCAGTGTGCTGGGGGGCTTTTCTGCTTCCTATGGCAAGTCTTGCTTTTCCATCTTTGTTTCCCACAGTGTCATCCTGTGAACACAGCAGATCCCCAGCAAACATTTGCCACATTGAATTGAAATGTATTCAGGTGAAACCTGTGGGTGCCTGGAAAGCAGAGTTCTTCACGTTGTCCTACTACGCTCTGAGAATGTAAAGCTCACACTATCCCCTCAAACCTATAAATCAAAGCAGCTTTTCAAGTAGAACAACAATAGCTGGTCACAAGCCTATAAAGAGGCCATGAGGCTTGTGGAAACACCAGATTGCTCATGGCGGGAAGCACATTTCATCAGTGTGGAACTGAAGGGTGGGTAGAACAAAAATTGTTCTTTGGGCCCTAGCTGGTGTATCTCAGTGGACTGAGTGTGGGCCTGTGACCCAAACAACCGCGGTGAGATTCCCAGTCAGGGCACATGCCTGGGTTGCAGGCCAGGTCCCCAGTAGGGGGCATGTGAGATGCAACCACACATTGATGTCCCTCACCTTCTCTCTAGAAATGAATAAATAAAATCTTTAAAAAAAGAAATATATAGAATAAATATTCCAGGACAATTTTTTAGCTGTTTGCTAGCAACTGCTAAACTATTTTTCCTTTCTGGTCTTGATTCTACTTCCATTTATTTCACTAATTTCCTTGCTCTTGCTTTAATATTTGTTTTCTTCGCTGTTATGTATCTTTCCTATGAGTTACCTCAAATCCTTAGTGGAATAGGCTAGATGAAAACAAGCAAACACAGAAATGTTAATTAAGTACTGACTGCATGCCAGGCACTGCAGGGGGCAGGCGAGGACTGAGGGAGGAGACAGGGACTCTGCCCTCCAGGACCTCAGTATCTGGTGGAAAGAGACATTAGCATAAGAGGTGAGTTTCAAGGTTAAACTTGGAGTGCTAAGAAAGAACCTAGATTTAGAGTCTTACGCAGATTGCTGGAACAATAAGGAAGAACATCAGGAAAATAATCTAATTAGAAATGGTGCCAAAGCCCCACCCTGAGGTCCAGTAGAAGTCAACAGGGAGAAGAACAGGGTTAGAGAGGCCGAGTGGGAGTGGGTTGGGTTTGTAGAGCTCAGAAAAAAAGAGGCAGAAACACATTCGAAGACATGAGACCGGTGCAGACATGTTGAGTTGGAGAAGAACCGGCACTTCAACATGGCCAGAGCCCAGAGTGGGTCCAGAGTGGGTACCACCAAGCTCCAGGTTCAGATTAATTTCTTAATGTTGGCAGGAGGACCACAGAAGAGACACGTTGGGATCTGTGTTTTAGAAGGATCCCTCCGTAGGCATGGTGAAGGCAGATCAGAAAGGCAGGGGACGAGTTAAGAAGCTCTTACTGCAATCCATGTACGAGACGATGGTGGTTCCAACTAAGGTAGTGGCTGTGAGGATGAAGAGGGACAGATGAACTAAAGAGTTACAAACGTGGCGGGATTTAGGCCATTTAGAAATCAAGTACTTGTGAGTGAGGCAGGAGTCTTCAATGAAATTGGGGGGGGTTCTTTTATTTTTTAACATGGGCCATTGGGTAGAGGTAGTATCAGAGAAAAAGAGAATGAAGACATCTAAATTCTGAGGACTAAATATGGTGACTCATGTAAATTGCCACAGGCTGTGCTTGGCACGAGGTAATTATCCAATAAGGTTTCTATTGATGTCATAATCATAGGCTAAACTGGTCTGATTAATCCTCACAGAACTCTCTACAAAGTGCTGATCATAATCAATATTTGGCATTGTCTGAGCAAATCCAGGTTCAAATTGCAACCGTCCAGCTCTGTGATGCTAGACAAGTTTCTCCATTTTTCTTGGCCTCAATTTCTTTATATAATATCAACCCAGCAGCATTTTAGTGAGAAATTGAGATAATATAAAGTGCTTTTGTAGCAGCTGATGCAGAGTAGGAACTCAGCAAGTGGTAGCTTAGTAAATGAATAAAAGGCATTATTGTCAGTTCCCACCCTCGAAATGAGGGTGGGGGTTCTCTGTTATTTATCTTTGCATCTCCCATAGGCTCTACCTGCCTAGTACCAGGTTTTACACTTAAGGAATACCCCCAAAATATTTGTGGAATCTACGATAACTGGTTTTATTTAGTTTCCTTATTGTTTTTCTGCTAACCTGCCAAAGACTGTTAACCCTCCTTAAAAAGAGGATTCTTTTTATATTTTGTCCTTGTATGGTTTATCTTTACTTAAAATTTATTTCATTTGATTCCTCTTTGTTTCCCTTATAAATAATGACCCATACTTTATAGTCTCTGATACTTTCCTATGAAACATCTCCTTGACAACCCCCATCTGCACGCCTACCCCACACAGGACTGTACCCAACAGCGGAATCTTGATCCTTGTGTGGCTTGACTGTGATAAAAATTACTCAGGCTGCTGAACCTTTGCCAGAATTCTTACTGGGCACCAGGATTTCCATAGAGTCTGGATCAGTCCATGAAGGACTCGGCCAAGCAGCTGGAATTTAATCAAAGTGAACCACAGCCACCGCAAAGGCACGTAATTTGAAGAGAGATATTTGCACACGAACAATATAAAATCTCAGGCATGACTGGCAAATTAGCAATTTTGTGATAATAGAAAAGAATATGAAGTAGCTCTTGAGTTCATACATCTTTGCCTGCCTGTGTGTCTTAGAGAATTCAAAATCTATATTCTATTATTTTACATGTGGCATTAGCATAAGTATCAGATAGGTTTACAGTGGTAAAACTGATCTCTTCCCATCTTATTCGCTTTTATTAATTATAGATGAAATAGAGAAACGTAAAAAACTGGTAAATACATTAAACTGTATTGAAGGAAAAAAGTATCTATCTTTGCTCCTTCTTCCACCAAAAGATACGAGGAACATTTTAGTAGTTCTACTTAACCTCTACATAAATTTATAGTGCTTTAAATAGTTTTGTATTTTGATTTTTCACATGTTGTAATAAAGGCATTTCCCTCCATCATTAAATAGTCTTTGAAAATATAACTAGAATGCTTGCATAATACTCCATCATATATGTAAACTGTCCCATACTGTAGAATATTTTGGTCTCTATTCTAAATGATGCCATAATGAAATCTTTGTGCATAAATAATTTTGACATGCATCTAAATGTTTCCTTAAGATGGATTCCCAGTGGCAAAATAATATTTCAGGACTTCAGGTGCATATTGCTAAACTGCTTTTCAGAAAAGTTGGGCAAACTTGCATTTTGCCAGCACTGCGTGTTGGAAGGGCATCATATCACCACACTCTCTGGTCTTGCCTATCTTCACAAACCAATCAGTGAGCCAGGTTTTTTAGGTATAATTAACAATATTGTATTAGTTTGAAGTGTCTCCCGCGTGATGCTTTCTGTTGGATACCTACAGCATAACCATGACTGTTAACTTTGAGGACTAAGCTGCCATTTCAATGGACAGCCTTTTTCTTGACGTGCGAAACTAGCTTTGCATTCATGAAAAATGCCAAATGGTAAGTTGATGTTTCCTGTGTTTCAAGTGTAACCTTAAATATGTCATACATTCTAAATGTTTTTACTGCTTAGCACTGTTATACAAAACTCAAGTCAGCGTCCCTCTCCCCCTTGTTTGGGGTTTATGTGGCAGTAGTAATTCCAAATAAATATCTTAGTTATTTGACATGTATGCATTTGGACAGTATTCCATTATGTTGTATCCTCTGGAAATTATTTTAAAAAAATACATCATGATTCAGGTTTTATTTGTAGGCTTGAGAATTTTATATATGTAGCCACTGTTCCTGTCATTTATCACTGAGAGCATGTAATTTCAACTAGACAGTGACATTTGTTTGCATATAAAAGAGAAAGTAATTATTTGTGGATATTTTAATTCAATGGGATTTGGAGTCTTGTTTTATATCTCACATCCCTGTTTTACTTGCAAACTTCACCAAAAAAAGAAAAATTTAAATATTATTGTGATTTCATTTTTACAGTACATTTTACTTTATTCATTTTAGAACAAAACTTCTGGCACTCTCACTTACTCTTTAATTAAGGCACAAACTAAATACAGTTGACCCTCGAACAGCACCAGCTTTGAAACGTGTGGATCCACATACACGAGGATCTGTTTTCCGTAGATACACAGGCGGCCCTGCGTATCCAGTTTTGCATCCTCACGTTCCCAACTCTGGGTCCAAAACACTGTTTTCGTTCCTGGTTGGTTGAATCTGAGGGTGCGGAGGGCTGACTGTACACATTGTTCTACCTCATTTCATGTGAGGGACTGGGGCACTGGGAATTTTGGCATCTGCGGGGGTCGTGGAAGCAACCCCCTGTGGTACCCAGGGGCAACTTAGTTAAGTTTGGGGGGGAGTCAAAAGTTTATGTGGATTTTCAACTGTGTGGGAGTCTGCACCCCGAACCCTCACATTGTTCAAGGGTAAACTATACTTTCTCTCTACTTGGTTTAGTTCAGTTTCACAGATGAAAACCAAATATTAGATACTATGTAAGTATAGAGGATAAAAGAGAGACCTCATTCCCCTCCTACACACACACACAGCGCACAGAGACAAATTCCTTAATAGGCCATCAATTAGGGACAAAGTGACATGTGCTGTGACATACCGTTCAATCTCCTTACATGATATCTTCAATATGAGTGCCCCCGGCCCCAGTTAACAGGTTCTGTAGATAAACCAAATCTATGCACTAATAAACTGACCACTCAAAAGTGAATTCCCATTCAAGCATTCCTATTTCCTCAATACTAATTTCCATTCCTGCCTAGCGTCTCAGCATCTCTTTGTTCACCTCTGGCCAACTGCTACAGATATTAAAAAATATCAAGTGATAGGATGCAAATAGATTGTTAAGTGAAATTGAAACTTGTTTTTTAAAGCACAGTTTGTCATGAAGTTGGTGAAAGTGGTACTGGAGAACTCTAAACCACAGAGAAAGCCCAATGAGAGTGTGACAGAGTTAAACCCCCATAACCCAAGAGGAGACATTGGCATGGAAAGTATCAGAATATGGGCGTCCAAAGAGAGTAAGTTGTGTAACAACTGGTTAATAGAGGACCTCGGTAAAAATACATATATGTGTATATATTTTTTCAATAACCTTTTTCATCACTGAGGTATAGAAGTCAAGTAAAAGGTGTCATAGCATATAATTTTGTCCCACCCACACCCAAATCCAACATTCAGTTAATCCTTTGTTCTAACAATCAGGACGTATTTATAATTATGTCTTATTTTTGTCGTGTTCATCTTATTTTTCTAATTTGAAATCTTAATCAAGTCCTTTAACTGTGACTCATTATTCAATGTTGTTCTCCATATCTTTTGGTCGTCTCTTGCTGTGTAACAAACCATCCCCAAAACACTATTTTCAGACAACAACTATTAATAGTTTATTACTGTATTTTTAGGACTATAAGACTCCCAAGACCATAAGACGCACCTAGGTTTTAGAGAAGGAAAATAGGGAAAAAATTTTTGAAGCAAAATATATGGTAAAATATTTAACAACTTATGACCCGGCTCCACCCCCGCCCCTCCCCCACCCCGCCCACAGCGAGCAAGGCAAGCTACATTCAGACTATAAGACACACCCCCATCCCAAAATGTGGGGGTGTGTCTTATAGTCCAAAAACACAGTATCCCCATAATTCTGTGGGCTGGCCAGACTCTGCTGGGTTGACTGCAGCTGAGCCTGCAGTCATGTGAAGCTTTGGCTGGGTTAGAATGTTCAGGATAACTCACTCAGTTTTCTGATATCATCACGCAGCTAGCCACAGGCTGAGCTCAGTGGGGACCCTGGAGTGACCAGGGGCTCTCTCTCTCCATGTGGTCTCAGGGTCCCTCCTTTTCCACATAAGAGGGTAGCCAGACTTCCTACATTGCAGCTCAAGTTTCCCCAAAGCACAAAAGCAAAAGATTTGGGTTTCAAACTGACATATAGCTTCAGTTCTGCTACATATTCTATCGGATAAAGTGAGTCACAGGCCAGCCCAGGTTCAGCGTGCAAGGGAACTGCATAAGGATTTGAATATTGGAAGGCAGGGTTTGTCAAAAACCATCAATGGAGACCAGCTAGCACACTGTGTTAAGCACATTCATTTCAGAAGGCACTTCCAGTATCAATTATCCATGGATAACAAGGACCTCCTACAGTTTTAATCACTTGGGTAGGTCACGTCCAAAGGCCTCATGGGTTCTGATGTCAATCGCAACAGTCAGTCTGCTTTTAATAATCACAGGCCTCAAGTGAAGGAATTCTTTTATAAGCAAAATTAGAGCCTCAGTTCAATTCACAAACTTCAGTCACTTATTGATAGTCTTTTAAAAGAACAAGTTTAGGTTCATTTGCCTATAGATACTCAGCAAATATTTGGAAAATAATTCAAAGTTTGGAGTATAGTAATTCTGAACATTTATAATTTAGGTAGTGCTTTTACATATTATATTGACTTATTTTTCATTCCAAATCTTATGCAGTAGATATTTTTCCAGTTTAGGCAAGGAAATTAATTCATCACAAGCTTTTAAATTTTCTACAGACACACAGCTAGAAAACTTTGGAGTCAGGACTCCAAGTTCAAGGTTATCTATCCCTCCTAGAGTTTCCTTTTAAAATTAGAAGGATCTGCAACTTAAGTTCATTCATGTAATCTCCCTCTCCATGTACACATGTGTATGTATCCACAGGCATATAAATATGTATATTTATATGTATTTATATACATATAAATATGTACATTTAAGAATGGTTTAAAAAACCATTCTTAAAGTGCAGCCTTCATTGAGACTTATAGCTGATGAATGAAATTTACTCTTTCTCTCATTACATGGATATATATGCATGTAAAATATACATTTAAAAACTATATTTAAAATATAGCCTTCATTGATAGTCAATGATTTATATAGAAAGTCAATACTACCCTTTCAAATGAAGGGATATCACAGAAGCAATGGATGCATGGATGTCATGTGGTCCAACCCTTTCATTTCTCAAAATGAGAAAACAGACTCAGTGTAGTTAAGTAACTTGCCCAAAGTCACACAGCTATTGAGTGGAAGAGCCAAGAGCTCCTGACTCTGAATCTACCATTCTTCCAAGTAAACAAAGCCATGTTAAGAATAGGCTTTCAAATGAAATTGTGTGAGAAATACGGATATTTTATATGTTTAAAACATTAACTTGTGATTTGCCAGGAATGAAAAGTAACAGCTCTTTAACAACTAAATACAGTTAAGGACCAGCTGTGCAGTTTGCTCAAAATAGGAGACAAGCAACCCATTGCAAGGAATCAATGGAAGAAAAAATTCCTTCTATAAAAAGCTGAGAATTAACTTTAATGTAAAGAGTTCTTTATGGAGGAAAAGAAATTGTAACTGTTGTATTGAGTAACTTGGTATAGTGTTTCACTCCCAGGATTATTATATGTGAATAGCAAAATCAAGAAATTTACATCAAATGTCCTAGCAGCACTGAGCATGGAACCTTCTTCTGATAATGAGAAAGGCTTAGATGTGCTAGACCGCAGTTTTCCAAATGAAGAAAACGTAACGGTCGGTCCCACAGACACTGACTGGGCAGTGCTGCACTGCTTCCAGCTCATGGATCCTACGATGGGAAAGGAGCGAGGAAAGCTGCACTCTGACCTGAGTCACAACAGTGGGTTTTCCTCCCTTCCCATCCCAGCTCTACTCTCCCTCCTCCTTTTCTTCCCCTCTCCCTCTCACCATTTCTGTTATTAAGGAGAAAATAGTTTTGACTTGTTGACCAAACAGATAACAACATTTGAGGAGCCAGTACAGTCATGTACCACTAAGTGACAAGGACACATCCTGAGAAATGCATCGTTAGGTGGTCGTGTCATGGGAACGTTGCTGGATGCGCTTACAGAACACTAGATGGTGTGGCCGACACACACGCAGGTTATGTGGTCGAGCCCACTGCTCCTAGGCTATACGCCCATGCAGTGTGTTACTGCACAAATATTCAGGAGATTAAATCAAGCACACAAGAAAATGATGCAATCAAAAAACTCGGTCACCACGAAATGCATGAGACCGCTGCCAGCATAATGGCATATTGGGTTACGGCAACCTTTTTTCAATAGAAGGAGAAATAGTAGACTCTAAATTATTTATTAAAACTACAGAACTATAGTAGAGCAAATACATAAACCAGTAACATTGTCATCTGTTATCATTATAAAGTATTATTTACTGTCTATAATTGTGTGTGCTGTACTTTTCCACGACTGGCAGTGCAGTAAGTTTGCTTACACTTGGGTAACGTGTTGCACGACCACACTAGGACGGCTCTGCTGCCACTAGGCAATAGGGATTACTCAGCTCCATTCTGGGGCCACCGTGGAATGTGCGGTCCATCACTGATGACACGCCGTTACACGGCACATGATGGCAATGCTATCTTCCAAAGTCAAAGTGTGTGTGTGAGCCACATTTCCAGTTGGCATGCTGTTAACTAGAGAGCCCATTGAGCCACAAGCCCAATGTCTTCGGTTGAGCATCCTGATGTGGTTTCTGACTTTAATAATCACAACTGATTGTTTATACCAAGGAGTGCAGGACAGAGGTCCTGTGAATGTCTTTTTCCAGGTGTGTCATTTCCTGGGTACATCTCTGCCACCATCTTTATGTCTGTTATCTGGAATTTGGAAATATGCCTAGGTTTTCTCTCCTACTTCTTTTGTCAAATAGAAAAAGAAACTTAGGAATAGAATCTACCACTTCCCTCTGAATACAAGATATAAGCTGCTCCTTTGTATCTCTCTGTGGTTTTGCTTTATTTATATCTAAGTTTGAAGAACTTGCCTGGTCCCATTATTGCTCTGTGTCCAGAAGTGGTTGGATTTCTTTCTCTTTATTCAGGCATGGTTATTGATTTTTTGACAATGTTTAATATGAAAAGTTATAGATCTCCATGCATCTACCATAAATACCTCAGAAGCGGGCACATGGCGATGGATGTGAGGAGGAAGTCCTTGTGTCACTGTGGCTCAGACACCAGACCATCGCTGTTTGAGAGAAGACATGTCACAGGTTTGAACCTGTGCACCATGTATTCAAACAAGCTTTAAAAAATAGTTTGTGGTTTTAAAAAGACTTTGGTCAACAATCAAATGTCTCCTTTAAGTGCAGTGTTCATAGAGTACCGCCACTCCTGGTGATGTAACCCATACAACAAAATAGAAGTGCCCACACATTTGCACCAGCCGGCACTTATTTTTGTAGGAGGCCACTTATTTGGGGGAACTGTTATAGCACCAGCGAGTCCAGTTGGAAATTTCCATCTGCTTACCTCTCACTGCTTCTGCATCCCGACCATCTGCACTGGTGTCATCCCAGACCAGCCTCCCTGTTTCTTCCACATTCTAGCAACGCCCACTGAAACCCCTTCCTCCCATTCTCCCCACAGCTGCCAGATTAATCAGTTCATACTTTCTGCATAAAACTCTGGAATGCTTTTTTTTTTAATCAGTTAAAGTTTGATCAGGGAAGGAAAACAACAGTAAGTGAAACGGACTGAGGAATTTATTATGGGATTAGAGCTTGCACAGTTGTTGTGGAAGAGAGCTGAAATCTGTCACTGCGCAGAAACTTCCTTTCTTTAATATGATCATTTCTCTTTTCTTTCCTTTTGGTTTTAACTGGCCTGAGCACCCTGGCTACCTCCTTCTCCCTTCCGTGTCCACTTTTTTATAATGATTAAACCCTCAGGACAATGAGGTTCTGATCAGCGATTTATGTCTTAGGGACAAAGCCTCAGGTCTATTGACTCCAGAGACAGAGTTCTGGTCAAACTAGAGATGACATCCAGGCCTCAGTTGTGTTTCAGCTCCAGGCCCAGAGAAACTGTGAAAGCAGACAAACAACGCCATGGCTGACATTAGGACCATATGCACCAATCAACTACATCTACCCTAGGGCTGACCAATCAGTACAAAGCATGACCCTAACTCCCTAGTCGCCATGATTAATGATTTTCCCCTATAGAACCCATCCACTGGAAGCCATCGGGGACTCAGGCTTTTGAGCGGTAGCTCACCTGTGTCTCTTGGGTGGGCCACTTCCTAAAAATAAACCCTTACTTTCTTCGCTGTGAACTCCTGTTCCTGTCTTATTGAGTTGATGCTCTCAGGCACCTGGACCCCTTTAGTCCAGTAACAAAAACAATTTACCAAACATCATCTTGCCAATTTGACCACTGCATCTGAAACTGTGAAGTAGCGTCCTCTAACCAAGTCTTGGGCTGGATGCAGCAGGAGCGGGGACAGGAAAGAGCATATGTCAGTGACACAGGGAGGGCAGCAGACTGCACTGAAGAGAAATCCCACTCATTCCAATGTAAAACATCCAGAAAGTCCTTCCTACACCCCTCCAAAAATGTAAAATGTAGTTGAAATGGATATTCAACCCAAATAGACATAAAAATCTTCAGCATAATGGCCAGGATGAAATCTCAGAAAAACTAAAGTTGCCCCAAGCTACCCACCCACCAGCAAATCTCCAAAATTTGGCAAATTGGTTATGTATTTTATAAAAATGAATTCATGCACATAGTGTCAAAAATAACAGATCCTACATATTGTCTCTGATTTTCAGCTTCTTGCTGTTGTACTGTTTTCTGATTCTCTTCTTTTTTTTTTTCTTGTTCTTTTTTCTTTAAAGTTCTATGTTCTTTTTTGATTGTATACCACTTGAATTGGAAGGGCAATTTCATTTGACCAGCCTGTACTAGTAATTGCAGCCTATCCCCGGTCTCTCCATCAGCTGAGATTTCATATTTGAAGCACAACCATGGCAAACGTGTTTATAGCTCCAGTTACCGCCTTTCCACCACCTTCTGTGTGTGCTAATGCTGAACAAAGCTTCCCACAGATTTCCCACAGAATGCCCGAAGCCCACCTTTTTAGCTGGGGGGCACTCCTGTCTGCACAGCTGTGCACTGCCGCTCTCATCGACCATTACTGTTCCTGTTCTGTGAGATGCATCCCTGCACCTGGAGGCCATCAGCAGCCCCTGGCCTGTGCACTGAGAAGAGAGCCACTTCCGGGCTGGATGTGGAGCGAAGGGTACTTCCTAGCTGCATGGTAGCAGGGAGTTCTACAAACATATCCCACTCAAAGACATATTCCAGCTTACAGCTGTGGTGCCTACAGTTTGCTTTCTAATCTTTTCCTGTCCTTTAAATATAGGTTACATTGTGTCTTATCACAGAGCACCAGCTAGTCCTGCTTGAGACTGTTTGGAGGAACTTCCCAGAAGAGATGACATTTCTTAAGTGATTTTTTTTTCTCACAAAGACTCACAGCTTATGAGCATGAAACTTACCAAAATTACTCTTTCAAATTTGTATCAATTAAATATGCAGTACTCTTCTAGTAAAAGTCATGGTGTTTTATCAATTTGTCCAAGTTTCTGGCCCCCTGTGACTCTAGGAATGCATGTGTAAGACCATCACCCAGATGGAAGGGAAGAGCAAATGAACCTCCACAGAAGACTGAACTGATTATTAATGATACCGTGTAGCTAACTGAATGAACTAGCTGCACAGTCCTTGCTCTCAGGCACAGAGAGTAAGACATCATTGAACAGCGAGTTCCTAGACAGCATCAGTGGAACATACAGCGGGTGTGGTGACTGGCAGCTACCCAGTGATTCTCTAAAGAGGATGCCATCATCTTTCATCATGGTCCCATCAGAATAATTTACATACTGGAAGTTTGGCTTTCTGAAGACCAGTGTCAATCAAAAAGAAATGGCCATGCTACCCACAAGTTCTAAAGTTCTCTGTCAAATGGTCTAAATCAGTCATTTATACATCATAGGCTGATAGGTACCAAGCACCTGGGTTCCAGATCATTGCAGAGGCTGAATATAAATTGGCCGTTAACTCAGTCCTCCCTTTTCTCCAACCCTGACTTGTTTTCACCTTGCCTTATGTATGCACTGTGCCCACTACAAATTTATCCTATGCTCATTGCGCCCCCAGATGATCCCCTCTCTAATCAGTCACTCTCCGAAAAGAAACAGCCTAGGAGCCCTGTAATTGTTCCTAGAACTAGGAAAACAAAGCTGCTTTTTGTCAAATGTGTGCTATGCGCCAAACACTCACAGGCCTTTCTGTCTGTGGTATCAAATTTAATCCTTTTTTAAAAGACTTTATTTAGTTGTTTTTAGAGAGAAGGGAAGGGAGGGAGGAAAAGAGGGAGAGAAACACTGATCAGTTGCCTCTTGCACACGCCCCAACCCCAACTGGGACCAAATCCACAACCCAGGCGTGCGCTCTGACTGGCTACCTTTCGCTTTATGTGATGATGCCCAACTAACTGAGCCACACTGGTCAGGGCTCTAATTTAATTCTTAGGAAGCCTCTGGAATTTGTATTGTTCTTCTAATTTACAGATGAGAAAACTGATGCTCAGAAAGTCAGAGAAGGCCTTAAGAAGGATATGGCAAAAGTCACTTCAGAATGTCTTTTAAATATACAGTTTGAGGGCTTCCAAAGGCACTGTCTTTGCCCCAGTTCCCAGTCGGGTTTTCACCGTCCTCTGAATGTGTCTGGTTGGTGTCCATGTGCAAGGAGCGCCACGTCTGGCAGTGGCTTCGCTCTTGGCCTCCACCTTCAGCACCGCCTTCTTCTTTCCTAGTGAAATCCCTCCTTTTAGGACAGGTACTTTCAAGTGGAAGTGCTGGGATAGAGGTCCCTGCTGTTGCTGACAGAAACTTGGTGAAAACTTGATTTATGTTACAAATAAGTAAATAGAGGATGAATGAAGAGGCATTTACTCTGTCTAGAGAGAGCACATTTCAGTTTCAGTAAATCATAGTGACTTTCATTATGACTAAGGATTTTTAATTTTATTTTAGAAGTGTGTTTCTGACTGTATGCCTTAGACAAAACAAAACATCAAGAGTGAAGAGGTTTGTTTGCTTTCCCTTTTTTTATTTTCCATTGTTAAACCTAGGTGTGCTCCCCACAGTTGTCTTTTGGGGAATAATCTGTGAAATGGTCAACATCAGAGATTTTGTCTTATTCCTCTTTCTAGCTTCTGTTTCTGGCATGTGGTAGACCTTCAATGTGAGTTTGTTCTGTTGGACAGTGAGTGAATAATGGAATGATCAGTAGCCCCAGGATATTTAATTTAGCTGAAAAGTGACAAATGAAACAGTTCTGATACATGATGGCTAGTTTTGATATAAATTATTGATTATGAAGATTTTTTAAATGGAGATTATCATTAAGTTATCCAAGCAAGCAGAACTATGACTAATGAGATAAAATTAAACAAAAGAAAAATGTGAATTGAATATCATGAAATATTTCCAGTAGATGAGGTCAGGATTTAATCAAGCAGAAGGGTCCCAGTGGAAGTGGTCAGGGGACATTTAACACCATGCATGTCACTTAGAGCTGCAGTGAACTTACACAATTTACAAGGGACTGACCCTGACTTTGGCAGGATGATGAGTGAGATCGTATTTCTGGTTTCACTGATTCTTACACAGGTATGCATTCACAGCCTCCCATCTCCTATGGAAAGAATTTGTCTATGTGTTAAATTAAACTTTCTGATCATAGCTTTCTTTTTTTCTTTCTTTCTTTTTTACAGAAAACACTCTTTTTAGAGCATCTCCTGGTGCCCTCAGAAATGTCTTCCTTAAGTGGCAAAGTCCAAACTGTTTTGGGTCTAGTGGAGCCAAGCAAACTGGGCCGCACCCTGACCCACGAACATTTGACAATGACCTTTGATTGTTGTTACTGTCCACCTCCTCCATCTCACGAAGCTACCTCTAAGGAAACTATTACGATGAAAAATTTGTTTTGGATTCAGAAAAACCCTTATTGCCATAAAGAGAATCTTCAGTTGAATCAGGAGACAGAAGCAGTCAAAGAAGAATTGTTGTATTTCAAAGCTAAAGGTGGGGGAGCTTTGGTGGAAAACACGACCACTGGGATCAGCCGCGATGTGCAGACTTTGAAGTGGTTGGCAGAAGAGACTGGCGTCCATATCATATCAGGAGCCGGGTTTTACGTGGATGCAACTCACTCTTCAGAGACCAAAGCCATGTCAGTGGAGCAGGTAAAAAGCCCTAGGTTTTCTGACAATATTTGTATGTACATCTGCATAGCCAGATTTCAGACGTTGGATTATTCCCATGTGTCTTCTACATTTGGAAATGTCATTGGCTCATAGGTAGCTGGGAATTCTACAGAAATTTGCTAGCTAGCAAAGACACCTTCCAATTGAGACCCAAACTGGGAACATTTCATTTCATAAAAAAAAGCATCATTGGTCACTGCAGAATCCAACGTGTTAACACTTAGATTCATACACATTGTTTCCATACTCCGTAGTGGTGTCCCAGTCTGTTTGTAAACCTCGGTTTTTCAAGATAAGCTTCAGTTATGGGTCCTGTTGCTGCATTTTATAATAACCAAATAACCAGCCACAGCAGTTCACTGCAGGGTGAAATTTGGCAGGCAGAGATGGGCACATTCAGAAATATGTTTCCTTCTCCTTTTACCAAATAGCAGGGGGGAGAAAATCCATTCCCTTGTTGTTATCATAAGATCTTAAGTAAGAACGAGCAGAAGGAAGTAAATCTTTCAGGGACAAAAATAACAAATAAGCAGCAGGACTTTTGGGTATGTGTATGTGCTGTCTTTCCAGACATACATGTATGTGTTTATATATGTTTATATGTATATGTATACATTCATTTGAATCTTCCACTTCCTGCTTGATAGGCCTAGCATGTCAGCTAGAGGTTTTGCAAAGAATCAGTTAATCTCTAAAATAGTTTGTATTTCAAAACTTTATCTTCATTATTTTCCAATAAGGCCTTTCCTTTTTTATATATTTACGTTATTCGAAGACTGTCATGATGTCAACTACTACACAATTTTCTAACCACTCTTAGCAGTAACTACTCATCTGACCAGAAAATGTAATATTCATATTATGTACTGTGAATTTTCTATGCTGTATAGGATAAAAGAATACATAAAAAAGGCGGGAGTTAAAGAATTACTTGGTACAGTTGACATAGATTTGACAATAATCTTTTATGTCTAAATGCTCCTCAAATTAAATTACAGATATTTTCCTCATCTGAATGTACTTTCATTAATTCATATTTTTTTCCTCTGTAGCTTCCTAAAGCCACAAATTTCTTATTAAATAGTCACAGTAAGATATTACTGAATCTTTGATTTAGAAAACCTTGTTGAATTTGAGATTTAGCCAGCAAATGCCTTTTTCCTTGACCAATATTGAATGAATGATGGATACACTTTTAAAGAATAATGACCAAATGGATAAGTTCATTAGCACAGGGTGGTGACACTATGGTGAGGAATTCCAAGTTCTATGACATATTTTCATTCCCACCCTTCCTTAGCTCACTGATGTCCTCGTTAACGAAATTCTCCACGGGGCTGATGGAACCAGCATCAAGTGCGGCGTTATCGGGGAAATCGGTTGCTCCTGGCCCCTGACTGAGAGTGAAAGAAAGGTTCTCCAGGCAACAGCTCAAGCCCAGACTCAGCTTGGCTGTCCTGTTATCATTCATCCTGGAAGGAATTCAAGTGCACCCTTTCAGATTATCCGAATATTGCAAGAAGCAGGTATAGACATCTCCAAAACAGTTATGTCGCACCTTGATAGGTAAGTAGATTATGTACAAATGAGAGCAAAGCACCAGATAATTATGGATGATTAGATGTGTAGGGGACAGCAAAAAACATCTGTTGCTGACTCTACAAACAGATGTTGTCTGGAGTTAATGTTATGAAAAGCCTAACAATGCTGCAAAGGCTACACATGAGCCTTTACCTAGATTGAATCGATTAAGGAATTAGCACAGTCACAGTGTGGCTAATAATACACTGCAGTTACTTCCAAATTGGGATTCCTGGGTATGAGCATGTGTCTTTCATTGTTTCTGGAAAGCCTCAGTCTCTTCATACATTGCTTCATCCATATTTTCCTGTGTATTTGAATCATAAATACCCACTTGCTAAATGTAGGGTCTCATTAGCTGTCCTCCCTGTGTCGTAACGTCTTCGTATTTCCATCCATTTTCATTTTTGAACTATATTTTCTTCAATTCTATCTTCCTATTTAATACTTCTCTCTCCCGTGAAAGCAATCTGTTGCTTCGACTATCAATTTGGTTTATAATACTAAGAACTATGATTTTTTCTTTATTTCTCTAAGTTCTCTTTCTTACTTTTCAAATCTGCTCTGTTAATTTTGAGATTTGTTTCCTTTAATATGTTTTTAACTTGTGTTAAAGATATTATGCATAGAATGTCTACCTTATAATTAATAAACCCAATTTTTCTTTTCTTTTTTTTTACTCTAATTTTATGGGTTGTTGATTCTTCTGGCTTTTATTCATGTGAGGTTATTTTCCTGTATTTAAAACAATTTATAGTGATTTTTAGGTTCCTTGGAAATTATTTTGAGTCCTGAGTTGATGATAGGTAGTTAGGGGGCTCTACTAACCTGGTATTACTTTAAATTTTTTTTCATGTATAAATTGTGGTAAAATACACATAACAAAATCTACCCCCTGAGCCACTTGGAAGTATGAAGCTCGGTAGTGTGTACACATTCACGCTATGGTGCAGCCAATCTCTGGGACTCTTCATCTTGCAAAACTGAAACCCTACGCCCAGTACACAGCAGCTCCCTAGTCCCTCTGCCCCAGGCCCAGGGCAACTGCTATTGTCTTGTCTGGCTTTATGAATTCAACCAGTGTAGGTACCCATCCAGTAGAATGAGATGGTATTTATCTCCTCTGTGGCTTTTAAAACTAAACTTTTGCTTGGAGAGTTTTGAGCCACACAGATGCAATGAATTCTGGCCCCTACACTTAGCGAGTACAGGCTTGTGGCTGTAGATTCTCAGAGGGGACTTTTTTCTCAACCTGCCTCTCTTTCACCTGAAGACTAAGAAAGACATAACCTCAAAAGACTCCCTCTGCGGGCCAGTTTTTAACTAGTCCTTCCACGTGGGTGGTTTCGATGAGAGGAACACTTCCTGTATGTGCTGGCCGCCGAGGCTGTGTCTCCAATTTGCCTCCTGCCCGACTCTGGCCCTGGCTCCCTATCGCTGAGCCCATTAAACTCCCCAGACAATGGTACCTCTGGGGTCCCCTCACTTCTCATTTTGTCTGCTCTCTTGTTTCTGCCCCTGAGCCAGTCCTTCACTTTCCCCCCAGCTGAACCAAGCATTTAAAAGTATCTTTTCCCCGCTTTCATTGTTGAGTATTACACTTATACTACCATGGAAGACTTTCTGTGAACGTTTAGTCTGTCATGCTGCCTGAAACTGGTTCACAGTGATTCTTAAGGAAGAGTCTTGCTAGCCTATGTGTTTATAGTTAGACAGGTAGGTAAGTTAGAGAAGCATGGTGAGCGCTAAGAGAAAATAAAAGTTTCCACCGGAAATTGGGAAACAGACTTAACTCCTAGCGGAGTACAGCTTCCTTGTTCATAGAATCAAACAATATATGTTTATTCCTTGCCCATAAAATCAACACAAAACCAATAGATATGTATTTCCTTTGCTCATAAAATCAAACCTCACATATATGTATACATATATGCATATATACATGTACATACATTTTCTTTTAAATAATGTTCAGAAGAAACTGAGATGGAGAAATGGATCTGACATCAGACAAGCTCTGAGCATCCTAGAAAACCCTGAGAACATTTCTAGAACCGCCACTCATTCTGTGTCTATACTAGGGATTGTTTAGGGTTCCAGTGCCTGGCAAAGAAATATACAGAAGGATGAACATTTCAGAGGAGAGGCAACTGGTGAAAATGGCTTTAGAAAAAGTAGCACACTTGGAAAAACAAATAATGTAACAGAAAAAATTAATCAGGGAGGCAGATGCTGGCAACTTCAGCCTTTTGATGTGACTGTTCACAGCAAGACAGTTGCTGGGCTGAAGCTGGACTAGGTCAGCCTTTCACAGACGCGCTGAGGTCTGCGGGCTGCACACACAATCTGATCTTTACTGAAAGGGCAAGGGCTTCAGCTTTACAATGGCGATGAATCACAAAAGGGCATGTATTTCATGCAGCAAAACGCACAGATGACACACAAAAAGAAAAGCATCCTGAAAACAAGGCCCCCAGAAAAAAAAAATCATTTTGTTCCTCCCACCATGTTTTTTCAGGCACAAAGGAGAAGGTTCTGAAGCCACAGGCTGTTGTTACTGTGACGTAGAAGTCCAAATGCTGGCCCTGCCCTGAAGCCCCTTTCTAACACCGGGCTTTCCAGCAGGGCTGATGTGCGGCCTTGACTACCTGTAAAATTGTTCATTTATCCCCCTACAGGTAGGATTTCTGATATTTGAGAATACGAAATAAAATATTCTGGGATGTCCACAACACATTGAAGCAATTAAATGTTTTTGAAAGCACATAAATCTTCCCTAGCATTCATGCATAAGGCATTTTGCCTTAAAATACATGCACAGACATGCCTCACCCCGGAACACACACACACACACAAGAGCAACAACAAACTGCTCTATGCCTGTCAGAAAGGAGCACTTGGGGCTGTGAGAGGGAAGAGTTAACTTCCCTTAGGACACCTCTGAACCACGCTGTTGTCATGTGACCACGTGTGACCTGCTTAAGGTCATTTACCTGGAGATAACAGCCTGACAAGATAAATCGGCTTCTGCGTCTGGGCCCTCCCCTCGCCATCTGTTCTCCGTAAGAAATATGGGCCTGTGGCAGTGCCTGTGGACTGCTGGGGATTTAACCCTAGGGAACCTCAGAGGGGGCTGCCCTTGACAGGTATAGCCACCCAAAGTCAACATTTATCGGAAAATAACACCAGTATTTCTATTCCTGTTTGGGCTTTTAATCTACAAAGGCTTTATGCCTTTTAATCCTTTATTATAATTTTACTACCTGTTAAAACTCTATCCACATTTCCAGGTGGCATATGATCACAGCACAGCCTCTGCCCTGGCCTAATAAGGGCTCTCTGTGGTCTAAGAATACACCCCAGAGATAGTCTTTTTGTCATTCATCTCTAAGGAAGTTTTATCCTTAATATTCTATCAAGTAGCTGTAGGTATTGTTATCACAACACCATTCTTTCAGTTCCAAGGAAAGTTGGGTAAAACAACAGGGCTGGAAGGTATTTGGTTACTAACTATTTACTGATTACACATTGAGCCCTGGAGAAGGCACCAGGCAAGTGATATGCCTCAATCTGTTTTCTACTTGGTTATCTATTTAATAAAATAAAGGGCTTTGATGGAAGTCTAGGGCCTAGCATTTGAGGAGGGACACAATGTTAATGAACTTCAGGAATATACCACATCTTTTGTCTTTGAAAATTGCTCCCTGCGGAATTTGACCCAAGGGTTTCTTGACAAAGGAGAAGGGGAGACACAGATGATGGCCTAATCACACATTTTATTCTCTTTACTATCCATGCCGAATCCACCCAGCTCCTTAACGGATACACTTTTGATACAGTTTTCATGCTCTCAATTAGATGAAATGAGTGGGATATTCCCTCCTTCCTTCCTTCCTTCCTTCCTTCCTTCCTTCCTTCCTTCCTTCCTTCCTTCCTTCCTTCCTTCCTTCCTTCCACAAATATTTATTGAATGCCTAATTACCATAAACCAGGCAATGGGAGTTCGCAGGGAGCAAGACCCATTCTCTGCCTTCAAAATGATCATGTAATTATAATTAAGGTGACTCTTAACCTTAAGTTTTTCTTTGAAAAGTCACAAAAA
Organism: Carollia perspicillata; assembly: GCA_004027735.1. NCBI lineage: Eukaryota > Metazoa > Chordata > Mammalia > Chiroptera > Phyllostomidae > Carollia > Carollia perspicillata. Next base: position 32,986 of record PVKM010002539.1, on the reverse strand, counting down.
ATAATTATCTGGTATCCTTGGAACTATACACTTTTAATTGCTATGAGTACTAATAAAATAACATGAAATACTTAAAAAAATTCTAGGCAAATATTTGACAAACTTAAATCGAGCGAAACATCTTTATATATCTAAATAGTATGGTAGCACTAAAAAACAATTGGAATACTATGCAGGTGACATGGTTTAAACATTCAGAATTCCATGCACATGGCGCTGTATTTCCTGGTAGTTTATTATTAGGACTGTGTATATGCATGCATTGTGTGCACAGTGTAGAGTGTGCAGTGAAAGAAGTGATGCGCATTGTACAGTATGTACATTGTGCACAATAAGTACAGTAAAGGCAACTTATCTAGTCATATCTGCTCAGATCCAATCACAGAAAGAGAAATTAGAGAAATTAACTCAGGCAACAAAGCAGGGAGGGGCCTAAGAAAGTGAATTTTTTTCAAAGACAATATTTACTAATAACCCTTCCCTTTTCCCATGTACTAATGTCCACTGGCATTTCTTCTTTTATCATGATAGCGGATGATAGGAAAATATTAAAAATGGATTCTTTTGAACATGTAATCATGGCTACTGGTATATGTAGTTGGGTATGACTATGGCTACATTTCACACAAAAACCTACACTGGTTTGCAGAGCACTCACTGACCCAGACACGCAGACCCCCGATGCACTGCAGGCTGAAAGCGTGTGATGACGTGGGCAGCAGCTACGCTCTCACCAATGCAATGGCCAGTCTGTGTCGGCAGGGAACAGTGAGGAACAGGGGGTGTTGGGGTCGCGATGCCTAATTCTAGTTCTTAGTTGCTGCATGACCTTGAGCAGGTCACTTAATCCTCCCAGTCTTTTGTTCATCTGTCAACACAGGTTAAGAAAAATTAATTTTAACCGTTTAGTGTTATGCATATTTCCCCCCATGATTACTAATCTTGGACTTCCTTTCAAGACAGGACCTATTTAAAAAGAAAATCCAGACACATGTTTGACAAACTTAAATGCAGCAAAGCTCTGCAATGTCTGTAAAAGTGCCGATTAAAGGCAATTAAGTCATGCTTGTAGTTGACATTTGTTGACTATCCCAAACTGTACTCTCTAACAGAGCCGATCGGGCAGGCCAGCCCCGTGCCAGCGCCGGCGCAGGCACTGGCCGTGTGCTCTCTCCAGCACACTATGCCCACCACACCCTTCCCTAGCAATTTTTTTTCTTCGAAGGCAATATTTCATGACTCTGACACCATTCCCATGAAATGTGACATTTTAACAAATAGGATTGCCATGTCTATGAGATTTATCTTCACTCTCCTCAATACCATCATCCCTTGAACTGTGTGTCGCCTTACATGAAAAACGCAGCCTCTTTTGTGCTGTGTGGCAAGTGGACAGTTCGTATGGTAAAAAGGTCTTCCTAGGGTGTACAAACCACGGAATGCATTTTAATGTGAAGTTTTAATTACATTTCTCAATTCAGGGCTGACTTCTAATTCAGAGCCAACTTTTGGTCTAATTCAAACAAAGGTTTTTCTCTCTCTTGCAGCCACTGTTCCTTTAGCGTATGCCTGAACTGAAGTCAAAACATTGAGTGTGACATCATTCCTTCCTATGATGTCATTAAACATCTCTTTATGGTACAGACCCAAGCAGCCAGAGAACTGAATAATGGGAAGGGGTGGGGGGAAGTATGCTTGTTCAAATAGAGACAGAGGGAAATAAATGCATAACAGTCTGAATTATTTTTGTATAGTTTTTGCTCCCAGTTATTTTCTAATATTGAAAAGACTGCTCTATAGAAGTAATGCCTTGGCACAAAGGATAAGTGAATCTTTAAAGTACCTACAGAAATGGGGATAAATTATTGTATAATGTGAATGCACCACTTTAACTAAAGGTTTTGAGTGTGTGTGAAACCAAAGTTTCTGGTGAATATTCCACTGAAGTAGCAAATTATACTTTTAACCATAGTCAATGTTTAGGTCATCATTAAATATGTATATCATTCTATACAGTAGTTTTTATTTTGACATTAAAATACATTAATTAAAACTTATCAATTAAGAATTGTTCAGATTTTATAATAAAGATGAAACTGCCATTTGGAATATAAGAATATACATGAGAAGTGTTTTAGAATTATATTAACATTTAATTTATTAGATTATAATAAGTTATATATTAACTTCTTTTAGACATTACATTATAAGTATTTTAAAATTCACTTTAGATTATTACATGAATAGTATTAGGTGAGTTTAGTAATGCTTTTGAGTAGTTGTTGAAAAACTCTCAAAATAACAAAGAATCCCTTACAACACTATGTGTCCAAATATCCACTGGTTTTAAATAGAGGATGTCAGCCCCGGCCGGGTGGCTTATTTGGCTGGAGTGCTGTCTAGTACACCAAAATGGTGCAGGTTCGATCCCAGTCGCAGCACGTACGGGATTGCTTCTCTTTCACATCCATGTTTCTCTCTCTAAAAACAGTGAACATATCCTCAGGTGAGGATTTAAAAATCACTGAAGAATTCAGTGGGGAGAGGTGGTAAATAATTTTTATATTAGTAAGTCATTATAATTCAATGTTGTGTTTAATAAATCAGTTGTATATAATCATTAATTTATTATTGTATTTGTATGCCAACTGAAAAAATTATTTGGTCAAGTTCATAAGTTTAAGCATTACATGTGTTCTGTGCTTCTGCCTGTGTCAGACCCTGAGCTCGTCTGGTCTCCAATAGAGCTGCCCTCCTGGGACTTGCCCTCTGGGCTCAGGAATTCACAGATCGGTATGGCTGATGAATGACATTACAACATGGTCACAGCGCAGTAAGGGAGAGTGCACTAGACTAGGAGCTGGAATACCTGAGTTCTTCTTGATCACTGAAAAGATTCAAGCTTCAGTTTCTTTGCTTATACAATAAGGTTAATATGTGGCATAATTATTTCACCAGTTCATTATGAGTTTCAGAATATGGTCCTCCGATATTCTTGGTACCATTTAAGGATGCAGTATCTAATCTGCTGCCCAAGACATGCCCTTGATTCTTCTCCAGTGCTGTCACAATGGGGACAGTGCCTCATCACTTCCTCTTCCTCTTGCTTGCCCTATTCTGGTTAATGACAGCATTATTCACCCAGATGTCTGTTTAGAATCCTCCCTGCTCTCTACCTCCATGTGATAAGACCTGTCCATCTCACTAAGACCTGAAAATATACCCCTCCTATCCATCCTCTGTTGTTAATTTAATTCAGGCCCTTCTTTGTCACCTGAACGGGAACCACTTCAAAAGGGAACCACATCCTTAGCCTTGCTCCCTGACCTAGCCTGCCATCATTCTGCCATGTTCAAACACAAATCTGATTACTGTCCTCCACCCTGACGTAATACTCTTTAATGGTTCCCTTTCACCTTCAGCACAGTATCCAAACTTCTTGGTCATCTGGTCCCCATCCATCTCTCTACCTCCTGTCCCATTAGGTTTAATGGAGATATGGAATTTGGGCTACAGCCACACTGACCATGACCTTGAGTGTGCTGCACTGACTATTCTTACCTGCTTCTCACACAAAGTTAGTTAGTTTCTTGGCTGTGAATACACCATTCTCCGTATCCACTCAGCAATTTTTCTTCAAAATGAAGCTCATCAGAGGTTTCCTTCTCTACAAAGCTTTCCCTGAACAAACCAAGCAGTGTTTGCTATGTCCTCCCACCTCCCAGAAGGCCTTTCATTCTTAAATTCAGTATGGTCTGTAAAGCAATTATTTGGTTCCATGTCTCTTCCCTATAGATGCTGAACTTCTTAAAGGATGGCACTGTGTGTTGTCATTGTTTTACTAGCTCGTATCTCATAGTAAGTAGATGACCAACAATTTCTTATTGGATGGAGGAATGGATGGATGCTTTTTCTCTCATGTACTTTAGCTCTGATAGTTACATCCTTATCTTTAGGAACATCAAGCTTCCCCCACCCCCAACAGTTTTCTTCTGTATCGTCCATCCCTCACCCAACACCTGAATCCCACCACCTTTTATCTGAATAGTCTTCTTCAAGATGCAACTCAAATGAGTCACTCCTTTAGTTATTCTCTCATAATACTTTGCATTTGTTTGTACTATAAAAAACTTTCAACACAGTTAACTGTAATTATAAGTTTAAATATCTCTTTCTTTCCTTAGACTTCCAGTTCCTTAAGACAGCAGCTTAAATTTCTTATTCATACCTGTGTTCCCAGTACAGAGGCTAGCACAAGGCAGGTGATAGTACAAGTCAGCAGATGTTAGGTGAATTAATTCAGGAAGGCATGTATGAATGTATGAGAGTTCTTTGAAACCATGAAGCCCAAGACAAATGTTAGGCATTAGTGTCATTTTGATCACATCCATGCATCACATCCTTTCTTCTGCTCCTTAGTTCTTTCTACCTAGATGTTCCACAAACCCTGGTCTAAATGATCACTTCACACAGACTTCCTTGCTCCCACTCAGAGTACCTGTTGACATTAAACTAAACCCCTGGGCACTTGGATTAGATCTAGAATATAGATCTTGTGAAAAAGAGAATCAACTGTCCTGTATTTTAGTACCAACTATAAACCACTAATAAATGATGACCAGATTCTGAAAACAAAGATAGCCAAATCACTTAAGTTACCATTTTCTTAGCTAACAGCAATGTGATTGTTGTAAATTTATGCCTGGTTCCTTATATAGACAGAATGTGTTTATTAGTTGAAGAGCAAAAGTGTAAAACATGCAACAGAAGAAATAATATAATATGAATGACAAGAACAAACATTTGATACAAAAATCTCATCTGCCTCCTGGGAAATCCCGTGATATTGAACGCAATGCCATCACTGCATGCACCTTGAAGAAGGGAGAAATGCAGCAGTTCTGCATCTCACAAACCACCTCACTGACTGTTCAGGGCAAGAGGTGGAAAGTACTTACCTGAAAGACTGGAGGGGATTGGAATAAGAAACTACATAATTATTCATGGGTAGAGAATATGGAATGAGCAGGACTGGCTGAGGTTGACACCTACACTTACACGAGAAGAGCTCTGAGATCATCGATGCCTGAGAGGGGCAGGACCTCTGTTTAATCCTTATCTAAAAGATGTCCAGCAGAATGCAATTTCCCATGATACCATGCGGACATCTGGAGTCGATCCTTTCTCCAAGTGAAAAAAAAAGACACTCGTATAAATGCAACTTCAATAGCACCTTGACAGTCCCTGAAAGTCATCCAACTGAGTGTCAATTTAATGTGGTTAAGTCACCTTGTTAGAAATTCCTGGTGTGGGATGCTCTGAGTCATCTTTGTGATGGGGTGGATTTCTCCACAGCCGAGTGCTGGTGAGAAGGAAGGGAGCTGCTGTGGATGGGCGATGCGCTCATCACAGAAGGGGCAGTGTGGTCTAAGAACATGGCTTTGGAAGACAAATACAATCTGGATTTATCACACTCCTGAGTTACTCAACTTTCTGAGGTTGAGTTTCCTCATCAATAAAATGGGACCATCATACCTTCCTCAAATAGTGTTTGTAAAGATTAAATGAGACAGGGCTGCCTTGAACACCTGATGATGATTAAGTGTTTATTAATTTTGTTTTACCTGCTTCTCCCCTTCCACCCCTCATTATCATATAATTCCAAATTCTGTTTTTTTTTCAGGACTTTTCCTATGAAAAATATGCATGATGACTGATACAATCTTCCCCCCATCACAGCACTGTGGGTTTTGAACCTCAGTAAGGAGAATTAAAATGAATTAATTTCTTAATTTCTACACATTAATGTTCAGTTATCTAGAGGGTGTCTTAGCATTAAATTTCAGTAAAAAATAATTTATATATTTACATATATGATCTTGTATATACCAGATTTTTAATGACAGCAAATTTGTCTGCCTCCTTTTTTAACTGCATTTTCCTAATGTCCAAAACAGCATAATTGCTTCTCTTCTGAGGAAATCTCCCCTACATGTGGCTGTAAAATTTAAGTGTTTTACTATGGGACCATTTCCTTCAAAGTCTCACTCTTTTCTATATGCTGCTCCACAGGATAATAATTCCCAGGGGTTATTCTTGCAGCTTACATGTTTATATGAATCTAATTGAACATGTTAGTCTTCCTCTGGAAAGGTATGTCTACCTATGGTGATATTCTTCAGACAACACTGATAATGTAAGTAGCATTTACATATAATTGACATCTGGAGATCTGGATACTTCCATTCCCCGTTCCTCTCTTGTATGAGGCTATTGTAAGACCACATGCAAAGAGATCACACAGGGCCTCACGGCCACTGAAAGGCCCTGACTTTTTCTCTGAGGGAAATGGCAAGCCACCAGTGGCTTCTGAGTGGAGGAGGCACCTGATCTGACTCAGGTGTGGACGTAGACTTTGGTTGCTATATTTGAATAGACTAGTAGAACAAAGGTAGAACTGAAGAGAGCAGTTGAGAATCTGTTGCAGAGATCCTGCAAGAGATGATGGGATTGAACTAGGAGGGTAGCAGGAAGGTGGTGACCTGTCTGGATTCCCATCATATTTTGAAAGTTGAGCCAAAAGTCTACCCTAATGGGCTAGATGTGGACAAAGCAGTCAAGGATAATCACAAGATTTTTGGCCTGAGCAACTGGATGGATGGAGTTGCCATCAACTGAGACAGGGAAGGGCGTTAGAGCAGCTAATTTAGGGTAGTACACCGGGGTTTGGTTCCGGACATGTTAAACTTGAGATGTCTATTAGACATCTAAATGGATATGACAGCAGACAATCAGACATGAAAGTCTGGACTTCAGGAGAAAGATGGGCCCTTAACATGTGGTCTTTACTATTATAAGAAGCTTAGAGCAATATCAGCCTCCTAGAATGAAAGTAAGCGGTGGTCGTGATTAGTATAGTTCCTACTCCTTTGACCATGCCATTCCAATATCTGAAGTAACTGCAGTGGTCAAGTCCTATCTATCATGTGCAGTTACTCTCTGAACTAGCAATTAAGTACCTCCAGAAAGTAATCCTTTCTTACTTTGGGAAGTTTATCGCCCACTTTGATGATAGAGTCTCCATTTTCAAGTACAGTTTGAGGGTACTGTGGGGAGGTAATTAAATTTCAAAATAAAAATTAAAACACATGATGTGCACAGTCGATGCAATTCTGGAACATGTTCTCTGAGCACAGAATACTCAGCCACAGGAGAATTCATATAGCAAGTGTGATAGTTAAGAGAATAGATTCCAGCCTTGAAGTGAATTTATACTTTAGCATACCACCTTGAATACTTAATATCTCAAGTCCCAGCCTTATCATCTGGAAAATTGAGACCTGATAGGATTATAGGGAATTTTGAATGAAATCATAAATATAAAGCACTTTGCACAATGCTAGACACAGAGAGTTCTTGTAACTCTCAGCTATGATGATGATCATCATCAACTTTATTTCAGTTTTCAATTGGATCTAAGACTAAAGATTTTTCTATGGCTTGTTATTTACTATGGACTTTTCATTGACTATGTTTCTCAGTATACCACTTAAATTTTAGAAAACTTACTCTCAAGGCATCATGCCAATGGAAGGGAAAAGAAATCAGGAGTAGAAATCCAAGTCCGATCCAACCTGTTTTTCGTACTTCCATTCTCCTTCTTGACTCCAAATGACCTCTCCTCTGACCCCTCCCCACCCCAGTAACTTGTCCATGTTGATAATTAATGAACTGAATAAACTGACTAAAAAGGAAAAATACTAAACTTATCCCTTCCCTTTATGTTATTTCAATTGTGTATACTTTGTTTTTAGGCATGGTTCTTTCGGGAGGAAAACAGAACATATTTACTCTACCAAAACACATATTCTTTTAGCCCAGTAATTTTGAAAGCAAAAGATGGTCTCCATGGTAAGAAGAAGGAAAAGGAGTGGTATTAATAGAAAATAGCACAGAACTAATGCACATTTTAAAGTATGAAAGGAGGATATTTTAGCCCCCCTACCTAAAACAACACTGTGAACTCTAAGTTACGCTAAACGTGTGAGTAAGACAAAGAGGAGGCAGAGCCAATGTGACTGCTTAGAGTGAAAGTCAATAGTGAACTCCCAGAAAGCATCTCAGCATCTCCGCACAGCAGAGACCTGCTCTCATGACACACTGAGGCGTAATTGGTCCTCCTATACTTTATAGGCAAGAAAGGCTTTGAAAATACTTCTGACCTCTTAGAAGGAGATTTATAGACATATAATAGTGCTTTAATCCTTGCATACAGGAGTTGCCAAAGTAATAGTATATATTAGAGTAGATCAAAGCCTAATGATACAATGATGGTCTGACATTCCAACTCTTCTCCAAGCCAGCCTTGGATCCCAAGCAATCATCCTTTTTCTAGGTCCATAATTACCTTTACACAATGTCTAATGTGTATTTTCCCTCTCATTTTTTTTTACTTATTCATTGTCTTTTGGTAAAAAGTATTCTTTTCTCTCTCTCTCTCTCTGTCTCCTTCTCTTTCTTTTCTCTATGTGTTTGAGTTTCTACCACAGTATTTTTGGGTCTAACTTCATGCATCCCTTTTTACTTGTTATAATATGAATTTCTTGAGATCATCTATTCTTGCTGCAGACTCCACTCCTCTGCACTGTTTACATTTTCTCCTTTCCCACTCATTTGCATAGTCTTGCAACATAAAGCAGTAATATTCTTACTAAGATATGTATTGAATGAGAAGATATTCACAAAAATCTGCATAAAATTATAAATCGTATTTAAAAAAATAAGCACACCAAAACATAAATGTTTATAGCATTGCCCCTTTTAAAAAAGTTGTAGTGATATTCACATAATTTTTTTTATCTGTACCTGAGGATATGTTTTTATTGATTTTAGAGAGAGAGGAATGTCGGGGGGGGGGGAGAGAGAAACATCGATCGGTCGCCTCCTTTATGTGCCCCGACCAGGGATCAAACCCACAACTTCTCGGTGTACAGAACAATGCTCCAACCAACTGAGACACCCAGCCAGGGCCACATAAGCTTTGAAATTAATTTTAGAACCATGTCATGATCTTCATAAGAAACTGATCCTATTATTTTACCTTAGCTTCGAGCTTTACCACAGTTTGATTTACTCACCTAGCTCACGGCACCCGAGGCCAAGTTTCCTTCGATGGTTTCCACAGTCCTCAGCTCTCCCACTGAGGACTTTCAAACATACGTGGACCTTATTCTGAAGACGATTCTGTAGGAGAATTACAAAATTGGTTTTGAGTATTGGCAATGGAATTAAAATGTCCATAGTTTCAAAGTACTTTAAAAGGGAAAAGTCCCTTTTAGATGGGTAAATTCTCTTATTTCTGGTAACAAAGTGAACTTACTGTTTTATAGTCATATCATTAAGAGCCAATTCAAAAGCTCTGTTACTTTACTTAAACTACGTTCCAGGAAATAATATGCTTAAAACTTTTACTCCATGTAGAAAATAGGCTCTTAAAGATTTTTTAAAATTATTTATCTTTAGAGGGGAAGGGAAGGAGAGAGGGAGAGAAATACCAATGTATGGTTGCCTCTCGTGCGTCCCCTGCTGGAAACTGGCCTGCAACCCAGGCATGTGCCCTGACTGGGGATCGAACTGTGGTTGTTTGGTTCGCAGGCCCGCGCTCAATTCACTGAGCTACACCAGCCAGGGTGAAAATAGGCTCTTGATAATAACAATACGTCTGTCTTATTTTCTCTAGGACTATACTTGATAAGAAGGAACTACTGGAGTTTGCTCAACTTGGCTGTTACTTGGAATATGATCTCTTTGGTACTGAAGTCCTTAATTACCAATTCAACCCAGATATTGACATGCCCGATGATAATAAAAGAATTAGAAGGTAAATATGATTAAATCTCTTAGAGTGTTCCCTTTTACCAGCCCTTTCTATTTTCATATCTGGGTAGGTATTAGCAAAGATTCAGAAAACAGGGAGCAGGAGGAGCCAGAGAATTGCAAAGAAAAATATATCAGTGCTGTTTCAGGGAGAAAATCTCTATATATTATTGCAAGAAGAAAATGAGTCATCCTAAGTAGGCAGAAGCTTAGCAGAACCTCAGAAGTTCAGTACAGATGGGCAGCTGACAAGAAACATAAAAACACTCTGCCCATCACGACAATAAGAGAACAGACCATGTTTTCCTCTTTTTATCTCTCATAAAATGAGATGTTTCTTTCCCAGGTTGAACACACTCAAGTAATAATTTCATACAATATATTTTTGAAATGCTTTATTAAAAGTATTCACTAAAATGTTGACTGCAACTAAAATGCTGCAAGTATAATGTCTAAAGACCGAACAGCACATAAACTCTAACTTTTCAAAATTGTCTAACATGCAGTGAGAGCAAATAACTATACCAGTCATTCTATGCCACCAAGTGGAAAATTCTGGAGTCAAGGATGAGTGGCTACCTGGTTTATCTTAGTTACATGGTGGTATCAATGCTGAATGCAACAAGTAGGGGACCTGGGAGAAGAAACATACTGGAGATTGAAAAGGATGGCTTTTGCTTGGGAATATCTAAGTGTTGCTGTCCAGTGGGGTCCTTGGATAAGAGTGTGAAGCTCAGGCTAGAAGTTTGAACTGAGACATAACTAGAGATACCATCGGTTTTTATGTGATAGTTGGAGATGAGTAAGACACTCAGAGAAGAGAATGAGGACAGAGCCCCGGGCAACACACCCGTTTAAGGGACAGACTCAGGAACACTCAGTCACTCAAGGACAAGTTGAGAAGCTTTCAAAGTGATAAGAATATCAGGAAAACACGTTATTTTGGGAGCTGGTGGAGAAGAATGCTGAAAGCAGAAGGGCTTGCACACATGTAATAGGTGGCAGACATCAACTGAAGTAAAGACTGAAAAGTATCCATTGGATGTTAGTCAGAAGATTCTCATTTCACAGTAGGTACAGTCTTGGTAGAAAAGGCTTGAGGAATGAGAAGGAGGTGAGTAAGAGAGAGGATGTGGAGGTTATTCTTCCACAAAGTTCAGTAGTAAATGGAAGCAGGGCTGTAGGGCTAAAGCTAGAAGACAAGGTAGGATCGAGGGAGGGGTTATTTTGTTTTATGCTTTTCATTTACTGGCTGAGGAGCGTCATCAGGACTGGCGAACAGGTGTCTCTAGGGCCCTACAAGCTTGCACCATAGTCAGAGGTGAATACAGTCTGGGATTTAAAATGGGGTGATATGGTAGGTCTGTACCATCTTTCATGATCTCAAAACCATGATTTCTTGATGAATATTGTCAACCCATATTTTGCAATTCATTTTGGAAATAGGAAGTTAGCTCCTGGGACCTGCCTCACTTGTGGCAGTGAGGTGTATCTTTTGCATCGCTGTGCCTTCCATGAGTTTCCTAGACCTTCAGCAATAAAAGACAGGAGATCCGCAGAGGGAATCTCAGAAGGAGACAGCGGGGAAGGGTGATGGCCAGCTCTCCCAGTACACCTTCTTAGGTCCTGAATTTCATCTATTAAATCAAGAACAAGAACTTAATTTGGTCAGCTTTCATTGTGCTAATGCAAACATTCTAGATGTATGAACACGCAAAAAATTATGTGTGTGTGTTTATGCATCTCTATGTATATGTGTATGTATGTATACTTAATCTTCCTTAAATTAAAACCACGCACGAGGTCACTGACTCAGCACAGCCCACAGTCATTACTGAATGAAATTTGGATTGTGTGAGCCCCAGTACCCTTGCCCCCACCCCCTGGGCTCTTGATTTTTATCATTCATTTGCAGGCCTTTTCTGAGCCTTGGTAGTCAAAAGCTCTGAAATGCAAGACAGAGAAGCACGCTTCTGCCTACCTCTGGCTTTCAGCACTAGAAATTCTGTGTCTAACACCTGTTTCCAATTTTGTGCTCCATTTCTCAAATCTTATTATATCTCTGCCTTTTCACACTTTGTAGTCTCTCTCTAATATTTGTTTGCAAAACACTAACTCATTTGTATTTCCATAATTACTGTGATTTTTTGTCTTCTCCTATGTAGTGGTTCACTCCTTCTGGCAGCATCTCTAGAACTACGGTTCTTCCACACAATGCACAGCGTGAGAGGTGATCTCATCTTAGGCAGTGACCGGGCAGTTTTCTTGATGGGATGTAATTATGTTTCTAGTGCCATAACATTATCTTTCTCATGAGATAAACAGTCTCCAGAATCTTGACTTAATGAGTTCTAAGGGTTCCCATTTTCAACCGTGTATCTTACCCATTATGTTCTTACCTTACTACTTAACAATTCGGTAAGTCTGTGTTTCAAGGGATCACACAAGGCCTCTTACAGGAATTTGTTTATCTATACAATATGCCTCTGTACTAATGAGATACCACTTTTTTTCCTCAAAGTAAAGGAACAAAAATGTGGGGAAATGCTCAGAAAATATAAGGGGGGAAGTATACACTAAAAAAATGTCTTGTGATGTGATACTCCCTTTTAGTTGTGGATCAAAGTTCATCACACTACATTTCAGTGTTGTGTATTGCTTTTGTCAAATCTTTCTCTTTTTCATAAATAATCAATACTCTTCTAGATAATTCCTTTAAAGAGAGTTTTTGCCAAAAGTAACTTGACAACTTTTGAACATCACACAGATTTTAAAGAGGCAAAGAACTGTGGTGGCCCAACAGACATTCGGTGTATTTGTGGGACATTCTGATGGGGATGCGTTACATGGATGCAGGGCTTTAAACAACATGTCCAAGAGGGCTCCCTGTGACCTGCAAACACAAGATCTAATCTCCAATTGTAACTTATGGACTTATTTTATTTTTATTTTTATTGATTTTTAGAGAGAGTAAGAACGAGTGAGAGGGAGATTTGTTGTTCCACTTATTTATACAGTCATTGGTTGATTCTTACATGTGCCCTAACTGGGGATTGAACCCGCAACCTTGGCATATTGGGGCAATACTCTAACCAACTGAGCTACTTGGCCAGGCTAATTTATTTTAAAATGTATGTTCTCAGAGGGCAGGGCTTTGTACTTGAGTTTTACATGTAGTGCCCCATGTTTTGCTTACTATAGTAGTAATTATTTAATATGACTTATGCACTAAAACGGTGATTTTCGACCTCTTTCATCTCATGGCACACATAAAATAATTACTAAAATTCTGCAGCACACCAAATAATATATTGTATTTTAGCCCATCTGACAAAAAATAGATGTAATTTTCATTCATTCACACCGGACAGCTATTGTTGTGTTAGCCATCGTCATTGTTTTACTTGACAATCTAAGGCAGGGGTCCCCAACCCCTCAGCCACAGACCTGTATCGGTCAGTGAGAGACAGATGAGCAAGTGAAGCTTCACCCTGTTCCCCATTGCTCACATTATCTGCTGAGCTCCATTCCCATAAAACCGGTTGGGGACCATGGATCTAGGGGAAAAGAGGTCAGTGACTAACTGAACAGTCAGGTTTTAAAAATTCTTGCTTCAGTGTGCTGCGGCACAACAGTTGAAAGTCACTGCACTAGAATGCTGAGAAATGTTATTGAAACAAAAAGAAAAACTAGATCCATTTGGGAATCTAGAGACCGATGAGACTATATAGCAGATGCCAGAAAAGAGCCGCTATCTCCAAGTTGCATCTCCTGTCATCTGAGACCTATGAAAGTCACTGCAGACACTGCCCAGAGTCCAAACACACACAGATGGTGGTTGTCAGGAGGTGACTCACACTGCAGATGACAGCATTTAACAAAGCAAAGAGGACTAGCTATTTAGACAATAGCCAGGAAGCCCTTCTTTAGCCGACTGACTATAGATTTAAAGAAACAGTTGATTATCTTGAGGAAAGGGAAGGAAAGAGAGTAAATCTTTATTGGTCAACTTCACCCAGTGCTCCACGACTAAGTCGAAACTCTCATGGACTTCGAAGGGACACATGCTGACACACCATTGCTGACCTTCTCAAAGTGACTCTCTAGCTACATCATATGCCCCTCATTGCCAAACCAAGCGATTCAACTCTCAGCATGTTTTATTTGTATGGAGATTCCTTTTGTTTCCCTATTTTAATCACAAATAGACATTGATGTTATTTGCTAGAAAATAAAAGGAGAGAGACTGAGATCTGAAGAGCAAGCCCACTAAGAGAGGCATTTTTGGAGTGGAGACCAGCTCCTAATGCAGAACCAAGCTATTTAGTAAAATGCTAAAGTGGCCATTTGTTCAAACTGCCATCTCTTGTCAGGAGCTATCTTTAAAGCGGTATTGTCAGGCATTGTCATAAATACCACGGGCTAGAAATTTCGGTGTTCATAGAATAAGGATCTTGTTCCTACCAAAACGCAGCAGTATCTTTATCAGCAGCACACAGTATTTATTAAGGGTCTCCCCGTATACATGTCATGTTGGAAGGCAGGATCTCTACAACAAGCATAATAGGTTTGAAGTAAAAAGTTTAAAGCTCCCTGAAAATGTGCTTTCCATGTGAGACAAATGCCATATAATGAGTTAGTGTTTTTTCACAGGGTGCGTCTCCTGGTGGATGAGGGCTATGGAGATCGAATACTGATGGCACATGACATACACACAAAGCACCGGCTGATGAAATACGGAGGTCATGGCTATTCTCACATACTCACCAACATTGTTCCTAAAATGCTGCTCAGAGGTATAGCTGAGAACGCACTTGATAAGATACTGATCGACAACCCTCAGCGATGGCTAACTTTCAAATAGGATGGTTATAAATTCACCTTGAAAATAAAGCTTACAGAGAATGTTCAGTGATTTCGAACCGCTGTGAGATATTAATTAATCAGAGATACACAGGAGTAGTGATGGGTCGTTTCCTTTTTATAAGAATTAGAAGCATTTTGCCTTCTCAGAGACTGGCTCTCACATCTGCACCTTCAGGCAGCCATTGTGCCTCGTGGAGCCCTACTGCTTGGCTTTAGCAAAATAAACACCGAACTACCAACTTCCAAACAATGACTTAACAGTTTGAATCCCTTTAGCGAAGTTTTGTTGTGTTTTCTTAATTTATCAGCCTACCTACCTGAGAATTTAAAATGTTTTTAGTTAAATCAGCTCCTTCTGGAGCAGTCCATGTTTCTCGTAATATTGATGATCCAACTAATTGTCCTGCTGTTCTTTAATTAATGCTTAATGAATGATATGGCACTTTAAAATAGCTTTTTCAGCAAGGGAAGTTGAATTCTGAGATTTTTTTCAATAGATACTGTAAGACAGTTACCAATTTACGACGGTAAAAATAGTGTGGAAGGTCAATTATGTGCTGTCCACCTATCTATATATACTTATAATAAATCAATTTGGGTTGCCTGTGGCTTTCTGAAATACAGTTTTGCTATATATTTTGTTACATTTTGAAAAATTTGTATAAGGGGGCATGAACTCATAACATAATACTGAATTACAAAAATTCAATCATAAAAGTCAGAATATATTACATAATATAGTTTAATGAATCATTACATTTATAATAACAAAGGCCACAATTTAAGTAATTAATAATGTATAATGCAAAAAAATGTTTGCCATATATATATATATACGTATTCCCTTTATTTCCTTTACCTTTTCTTTGTGTTCCTTGGGCTTAAATAGAGAAAATAATGCTTATTTATCTGAAGAAAAGGTCAGGTCTACTAGAAATGACAGTCTGTTTCTACTGCCTACTCTCTAAAAGGTTCCCAGCCCTGATGAATTATGTAAATACAGCCTTTTTTAAAACTCCTAGTTAAAACTCTTAGTTGATGTGCAGTGTTTATAAATTAATCTTTTGGTGGAATCCTCAGTATGCTATCTGTTACCGAAAAAAAAGAAGAAGAAGAAAAAGAATTCCCCAAACCCTGTTGCCAATTCTTCTTTAATAGTATATATGGTTAAATTGAAATAAAATCCACTGCAACTCTTTTATAAGTTATCTTATATGTTAGGAAGGCCAGATAGAATTAGTCATGATTCTTGAAGAATGGGCTAAGGTCTTTAAATCTTACAACCACGACAGTTACCCGACGAAGGCATTTAAACCGAGCACACAGCACCTGCAGATGGGAACACCATGTGGAACTCTTTGGGAAAGGTGAGGTTTGCTAAATAAAAGATATTTCTGTGGATCGAAGATGATCAAGTTTTCTGTGTTAGAACATAAAGTACCCAAGAGGGAAGAGCCAGAAGAATAAATTAATTCCTTTAAATGAAAAAAATGCAAATGTCCTTTACCAGAAAAAACAAGTCGATTTTTAAATCTGTTTTTGAAGTCTACTTGTTAAAGAGTCTTCAAAGGCAGCTGAGGGGGAACAGATTTTTCATTGTAACAGTGGAAGTTGTCTGATAGTCAGGATCTATCAACATGCATTGTTGATCTTTTTCTTAGTTTTAAGGAGATGGCTTTTGGCAGTGTATTTTAAATAGAGAGAAAGGATTTGCACCACTTTCAAAATCTACTTTACTGTCAGCTTCCATCCACCTGAGAAAACAAAGAAAAATTGATGATTCAAATGCATATAATTCATAAATACTACAAAGGAGAGCCACTTTCTTTCAGCAGTCCTAATGTTAACAGTCTGCCACAGAACGCAGTGAAAAGTATTGATTGGCAGGGGATAATAGAGCAGCCATAGGCTTAATTTACAGACATGTGATGCATAGGACCTCATACAATTCAATTTTCTGGATAACTCTTAAAAGAGAAGTCATTTAAATTATTTTGCTATTCCATATATTTTCGTCATCCAAAATATATTTCAATCCAAAATAAGTCAGATAATTTATATGTTTGTGTGTGTCTGCATACACATATACTTTGTAATTAAAAATTTGAGGCTATATCAGCCACTGTGCTTATGATCCAAAGCCATATATATATATCTATTCATCTATATATGTGTGTGTATACATATATGCATATATATATACACATACATATGTGGCAGGTATTTCTATAAAATATATACACTCTGTCATCATACTGGTTATATGTGAAATTGCTTATTTTGAAATAACCTCAGGCCATGACTTACAGTAACTCTTTGAAGGCCTGCCTTAGCGTCCCCTTGGTGAGGCATGCAGTAGCTCAAATTAAAATTTTGTGTATTGGGTTATGAATAATCTTTTGTTCCAAAGAAGGCAAAAAACCTCAGTCTGATTTAACACCAAAGAATACATTTCTCTGACTTTCCTAGTAAGTCTAAACACATTCTATTGACAAAATGGACACTTAGAGGATTTTCTAATACCATACATATTACACATTTTCACACTTAGAGGGTCAACCTATGATACAATTTCAATCTCTATTTTTAAAGACTATCACCAGAAAAGAGAAAAGAATATTCATAAGAAAAAGAAGATGGGAAAATGACCATAGGCTTGGGAATTTGCTCAAATCCAGAAAATTCCAGGTTAAGGCTTGAAGTTGAATCATTCCCAGGTCTAGCTCTAAAGTTCACAAGAGTACAAGGCAAACAATTTCTTTGGGGACAAGCAGCATTGTTTCAATTAGACCTTCTCCTGCAGGGTAAAATCATTCCTCCCCACACTAGGAATGGGCTCCGAGAATCATAATAAGCAGGTACACTCACAAGAACCAAAGCTGACATGGGTAAGAGCAGCAGGATCACGGTACACCAAAGTATCATATATATTGAAGAAATAATTCGTGTCTTAGATTTTTCTATAAAAATTTGTTATCTATATAGGACTTCATTCACATGGACACTAACAATAAGGAGTATTTGCTTTGGCGGTAGTGGATCGCACATCTGCTTATCTTGCTTTTAATATTTTTTTTTTACATAATGTTTCTGAGAATACAGATGTGAGTCAGGTAGCATTTGAATCCCCCACTTAAATACATCTGAGGGGCCCCACAACTGGCATTCCCCTGGGATCCTTGATTCACTGATGTAAGCCGTACGAATCCAGTGTCCAAACTCAGAACAGTAAGCTCAGTTTCTACATGATCAGTCAGCGTAAATGATAAATCCAGAAAATGTGCTGTATTTGTTGTTGTTTCCTCCATGGGCTTTCCCACCATCTAATTTGATGTAGACTTCGTCTCCTGGCTCCAAATGAAGGACCACGCTGTTACTGGCATAGTCGTAATTCTGATCAGCATCCTGGGCGATTGCACTAGCACGCACCTATGTGAAACAGACAAGAGTTAGAATTTGTCAAAGAGGATCTTCGAGTTTTCTTTTAGGCCATTTACAAGCAATGTGCTGCCATAGCACAGAATTGACACAGAAATGTCCATTTGGCCTTTGGAACTTTATAAGGATATTTTAGGCATTGTTTCAGCAATGTTATTGGGAAGGAGGAATGAAAAGGAGAGAACAGTGTTTTTGTAAGTCATACCAGCAGTCTTTCCTTACTACATTTGGTAAAAAGTACAAGCCACTTTATTCTCTTCCTAAATCACTACTTTTTCTAAAGCTTGGAACCTCTGTGTCCAATCACTTCTTGAATTAGGAATAATACAGTAACATCTTGCATTTTAATTTATCCAAATAACAATATTGTAACCAGCTGTTAAGGAGCACAGAAATTCAGTCCAAACTTCAGCTGGTCCTCACAATTATTAAAACATTGAGGTACCCAGTAGGTGACAACTCAGAGAAATGCCACTACTCTAACTCTACTATATAGGAAGAAAAAAAGGAAGAAAGCCATTTGATTTGGGGCTTTCAAAATCTAATTCAAGTAAAGCCCCCTTTACCAGAAGTTTAATTCACTTAAATAGCTGTGACTATATCACCCAACTTTTCAGGGTTTTTTTTCTATTTGTACCTTTTTATCACTTAATTGTGATGTCTGCAAATCAATAAATTTCAACATCTAAAATTACAGAAGGAACTAAATTTCCATGATTTGAAGTCTTTTAAATTGCTAGGAATTTTGAATGATCTCATTAAATGTGTGGTTTGCTTAGAAGATGGAGCTCACTTACAAATCTACTCTGTGATCTCATTAGTGAGTTGACCGACATTTGCAAACAGTCAAATTGCCTATCATATCAAGTACCATGGACATTCTGTCACATCCTAAACTCAAATTGGGCTTCATGTCCACTTAGCTAGATTTCAATACTGCCTTGGAAAAAACTTTTCAATAGACAGGCTTGTATTTGATTTATTTCAGTAAAACATCTACTTTGTGGCTTGTTTCTATTCCAGTATAATGATATTTCCCTGAAAAAACACAGCAAGTGATTTAGTGGCTTTGTAAACCTGCACTATGTAATAATGCATGACTTGGGGTATAACATACGAGATTTTATCACTTGGTAAAATGAGAGAAATGAGACATAAGTCAAGAATTTCCATGCATGTCTTTCAAAATGTAAATGATAGGTTTTCAAATTAATTTTTTATGTGATATGTTCTCACATTAATGCTGAAATGTTAAAAAGAAGAAGGCTCTTTGACACTGCTGAACTTGTAAAGTAATTTAAACAGTATTTTAAAATTTTCTTTCTGAATATCATAGAGCAGAAGGAGAAAAGGGCTTACAGGACTTAGAATTCTTGAACACCTTGCTAACTGGCACTGATGCCGTAACAGCAACATGCCACGCAGTTGTGCTCTGAGGCACTGGCTGAAATGCCCACCCCAATTCAGTGAGTGATCTGTTTTGACCATTAAGTGGTAAGACAATTGAATGTCATAGTATTTCCTAGGAATTAATCATAAGTTTGTAGGAGTTGAGTGCTTTGATTTATTAATTTCATCTAGTCATTAATTCCCAGGGAAAAAATCTACTAGGAGGATAGCACTATCATGACCTGATCTCTCTTATGTGTGGATTTTTAATGTGTGAGAAAAAGTAAAATACAAAATAGTAATTAGCCATATTAGTAATATATTCATTAATTATCAATCCATAGTATACTTCTCAGCTGTTGATAACCTGACACATTTTATCTACTGCTTAGGCATTTACTACCCGTTCTGTGAGCATCGGGCTTTAACACTTTTCTATATCAAGGCATTTGGGAACCAAGGCTCAGTAAAATCACTTGATTCAGAGGCACTAATCTTAAAAACACTGTGATGCAGTTTTTATTTATAGGATAGAATCACAAAGCCATGTAATTATTACCATTTTTATTCAGTAGGGATAACCACAAAAAAAGTGTGATCTCACAGACTGGAAGTTATCCTATGGTTTCACTTCCTTTGTGAAAAAAAGCCAGTGTGATTGTTTTTTAATGACAGTGATCCTCTAAGACTCTAAGCTGTACTGTACCGAGAGACTTTCCCAATTAAATAACTGCCATCTTCAAGGGTACTCTGCATGATCTCAGCTTTCCTGCTCACCTGATCATACTCTAAAGGTATAATGGCACTCAAAACTTCAAGGTCTAGTCTCTAGCTCAGTGACTTCCAACAATTCCTCCTTTAAGCCATCAAACTATTGAGGAAGGTAATGCATCCACCCTGGAGGCTATTTTCGGCTTCCTAAGTGTACACTGATTTCAGCATTTTCCCTGGGAATGTGATGCATCCTTTCTTTGGCTCTCCATATCCATTTCCATCTAAATGTGCTCTAATATCTTTTCATGTTATAAGTTAAGTATTTAGATTCAGCTTGATCTTTAGTGCATGTTTCATGGCCCCTAAAAATATAATTAATTTGACATTTTATTGATCTCAATAATAAATGAATACCAACCCACAAACTATTCACTGTTCCCAATATACCTCTTGTTCACTGGTGCCATAACTAATAAATTGTTAAAGCAAAAATTGGTCTTTAATTATTTTATAGTTCTAATCTTGAGCTGTTTAAATTTTTATCATAGTGGTTTATAGTAGTATCATAATGACTGCATTCAAATAGCAGTATTTTTATTCAGGTTTTCTGCTAGTGGTATAGAAACATACTATAAATATTTTCTGTTTCTATGTAAAGCTATTTGAGTCCAATTTTTACATTTAATATGCACTATCATGGGCTCGCAGCGAATGGTAAGGTTAAATTTAGGTTGATGGTTTTATTGGGAATATGGGACGTGGGCATGTTTGTGAGAATATAATAGGTTGGGTAGCTTTAGCATTATCATATTAGTGAGGGTTTATCATTAGAGACAATATTTATGGTAACATTTGCTAATTTAATTAATTGCTACTGATGTTCTCATAATTTCATTTTCATTGTACTTCTGTGGAATCATAAACAAAAGGTTAAGTGGTGCATCAGGTTAATTTACTGGCCTTTGATGTTTCCATCTGTGATCCTGCATTAACACAAAGCATAAATAAAATGTTTCTCTTCTGGTAAAGGTCCAGAGGTATTTCTCTATCCTAGAGTGAACTGCATTTTTAGTGCAATTTTTGTATGTCTCTAACTCACTGAATCCACAGAACATGACACTGACATGGGTCTCTGAGCTGCTGTTTTATGAAAACAAATTAGGTCAGTTCAGAGCGGGAAGCCGCCATTCTACAAAGTAATCAGACAAAAGCATAATTGAAAAGCAAGGTAAACTATTTATTCCATATTAATAAAGATATATAAGATTTCTAATCTACAACTGTGTGCAGACCAGACTTTGCAAAACAGTTTTATCCTAGAGATAAAGGTCCTTAAAAGTAATATTGTAATAACCATTTTCCAAAATAGCCCATGCTGAACTCAAAAATGTATTGTTTGTTACTATATTTATTTTTCTGAATTACTTGTTGCACACTTTTAGAGTAGCAGACTAATGATGCCAATAAAAAGCCTTATACACTTAAGGTCAGCTGTTTTGCCTTGTTCTATTTTCCTCACCCTTAAGAATGTACACACTAGGGTGATACAAAGAAGCAGTCCATACCCCAAACAATGAAATAATTTAAAAACAAAATGCACATAGAATACCTATGTGGAACGGTTTTCTTGGAATCAGTGTAACATCCTGGGCTCAGCAGTCTAGATATCAACATTTAAAGTAATTTAAATATCTTGTTCCCTGGTTTTTCGTGTAATTGCAATTTCTAGATATTTAAAGAGATGAGTGAGCACTTTTATATATTGGCTAATTAAACTTGAATCTTATTCCATTTTAGCAAATACCTCTGAAAACAATCTCTTCAGTGTAATAGCAATTTCCAGACTTAACCTTTGGGTCAGAAGACAGCTGATTTGTAAACAATGGGGCCTGGACTGCCTGCAGAGCCCCTGTTCCTGAACTCTGGTGGAAGGGTGACGCCAAAGCTCCATATTGGCACCATGAGTCATGCCCTTTTACAGCCATTTACCTATTGCTCTGCAAACACTTTTTATTTATCTTACTATTATTTTTGTGCATAACTATAATAAACAGCCCTTTCAGTGCCTCCTGGTGGACATTATTTCTGTTTTTGTTCTCCAGAGTCCTGACGAATCCTGATGGTCCCTTAAGGAATTTACTTCTAAATTCCTTTAGAGGTGAGGGGTGGTAGGAAAGGGGAGGGATGGGATTTTTTTTGTTTTGTCCTTCCTATCGATTATACATTTAGGATATTTTTCTTTCATTTTTGGGACAATTCTGACACTGAATTAGGTTTTTTGAAGAAATACAGCTTCAATGCTGTTTAACAGAAACCTAGGTTATAGCTTAAAAGGTTTGAATTCAGGGGGCGAGTCACCAAGTCTCACAGACTTGGTGAAACCAAAGTTGGTCACCGCCAGGGCTCAGACCATTCACTGCGCTACCTCATAAACCAAGTTACAACCCAAGAACTCTGGACCGCAGGCTGCAAGGCCTTGCCTCCAGCGGGCACTGATTAGGCATGTGCAGAGGCTCTAATTACACTCCCAGGCAGTTACAATTATTATTTTCCTCTTGTGTCTAAAAGATAACACACACTTTGGTTTTGCAATGACTGCGAATTTCTCAAGCAAACTGGGAAGCTGGCCCAGTATAAAATTGCAGCCATGTGGCCTCTATGGCAGCGCCAACCAGGTCAGAAGACCGAGTCTTCCTAGCCCAGGGCTAATCTGAGGCTATTTCACAGTCAAGGCCAAGGCCACTTGCTACCTGAACTAGAAAGCTGGGGTTGCAAGGACCATCACGCAGGTGCTCTGGGGCTTTCTGGCGGTGAGGCGCACAGCCCCAGGCTGAACTAGGCTCTCTCCCTCCTTTCCACCTGGCTGTGCGTGCCAGCACCAACTCCAGGAAGTGGAGTTTGGATTCTGTGTTTGGGAAATCTGTTTTACAGTGTAAACTCACGAATCTCAACTTTCCCTTCTGTTATCAGCACTCATTACCTCTCCCCTTCTTCTCCTCGACTGAGAACTAAACCGGAGTTTGTGTTTAGAACTAGACTACCCGAGTTTCCCGGTCTGGGACGCGCTGGAACTTGCTTCTTCAGGACACTTCTTTCTCCCTTTGGCCCTCGCCTTTCTCCCCCGGGTTTGGGCTTGTCGCCCTGGCTCGCTCATTTTGGACTCCCCCAACCCTCCCATTCCCGCCAAAGCCTGCGAGCAATTACCCTATGGTGCTGAGAATCCCACAGCCGGAGTCACTTACTGCTGCTCCGGACTCCCCAGTACACAAGCTGTTCTGGGAACCCAGCTCCCGGCTTCCCGCCCCTCGAGGGTCACACTCAAATGCGTAAGCACCAAGCGCACGTCCTGGGCTCGGAACCGCCCTCTCGGGGACGCGAAAGACCTCTTTGGCTTACGACCCCCGAATCCCCAGAGTGGAATAGCGTACTCCACCGCTTTGCTCCAGAGAGCCCCAGCTGAAGCGACCTTTCTCCGCGGACTCCCACCCCATTTCCGGGGTTTCCTCCCTCTCGCTCGCACCTAGCAGCGCTCCTTCCCCGCCCACCCCGCTGCCTGTCCGCACTCACCTGGTTGTTTTTGCAGAGATCAGCCCACATGCTGGTGCCGTCCCCACCGCGCATCAGGACGTGGTAGGTGAAGAAGTAGATGCCCGGGATAGAGCAGGTGAACTTGCCCGTGGTGGGATCGTAGTGGTTACCGAGGTTGGTGACCACGTCGTCGAACTTGAGCACCTCGTAGCCTTCGTGCTGCCGTTTGAGGCCAGCGTAGAAGGCGATCTTGGGCACCGTGCTGTAAGTGGCCGCGCTGATGGCCCCAGCCGCGTTCAGACCGGGCGCCCCGGGCGGACCCGGCAGGCCTTGGCGGCCCGGCTCACCCTTCTCGCCCGGCGGGCCCACGGGACCCGGTGGCCCAGGCTCACCGGGGGGCCCACGCGGGCCTGCCTTCCCGGGCCTGCCGGCCTCGCCTTTGGGGCCCTGGATGAAGGTGGGCAGGGACTGCATGAGGCCGCGGTCGGGCGTGGCGGCCGTGCTGGGTGCCTTGGTGCCCCCGTAGGGGTCGCAGACCATGCGGCAGGTGCCTAGCATCTCGTAGTGCGCCGACGTGCCGGCCGAGCTCACCAGCACCGGGATGAGGATGACCAGCAGCAGCACCATCACCACCCCCAGCGCCCCGGCGGCGATCAGGCGCCTCCTGCTGCCCACCAGCCGGCTCAGCGCGGGGCGATCCTCCTGTCTGCTTTTGGACAAAATTTTGAAGGTTGGGCGGGGACCTCTTCAGAGCCGAAAACAAGCCCCTGCGATCCCCAACTCCCCTGAGCGGGCGGGCGCCGGCCGCTCCTAGGCTGCTCCCGCTCCCCCCGCTGAGGCTGCGGCTGGGGAGGGAGCTCGGACGCCTAGTGACTTGAGCTGAAGTCCCGAGGTGGGGGTGGGGGCTGGGGGAGGGGTGCGCAGTGCGCCCTCTCGCCTCCTGCGAGCCCCTTCGCACCTGTGGATGCCGACGCTCCGGGAGGGCACCCGCCACTAGGAGGGCAGAGCCAGCCGCCGCCTCTCGCTCTCGCCGGGGCCCGCTCGCACTTTTATGCCACTGCCTGCGATCGACTTTTCCGTTTTTGCAGACTGCGCCAGTTCGCACCAACTTTCCCTCTGAAGTTGCCTTTTTCTGCCTCCTTCTTCTCTTCTTTCGCTCGCTCTGTTCACCAGTCCCCTGCCTTTTTTCCTTCCTCCTTTGCCACAACCACAACTCTAATAGGCACCCCCAAAGACCCGCGCTGGGCGCGCGAGCTGGGGCCAGCCGCTCCCGGGGCGCGCAGAGGGGCGGGCACGGTCGCTTGGCGAGGCTCGGGACTGGAGCGGAGGAGCTAAAAAGAAGCTAAAGAGCAGCGGCGGTGAGCGTCTCACCGCCCGGAGCCGAGCGAGAGAGAGACTGAACGTAGAATTCAGCCTGGGTACCACCTGCCAGCAGAAGAGGAGGCTGAAAACGCGCGCCGGAGCAATTTATAGGCACCCAAGGCACAGAGGAAGGGGAGCCGCTTTGGCATCTCATTGCAGCATCTGCTCTGCTCATCCCACTCAGGGAGAGTTTGGCATTACTCTGACAATGTGGGATTTTTTTTTTCGCTCCCCCCACCCCTTCTGCACATGGATGAACAGTGAGATCCTGAATATTCCCTTGCTAACCCAGATGATGGCAGGGCTCTCGCTGGAATGGTGGGGGGCGGGGGCTGGAGACAGATGTGCAATAGCCTTCAGAACTCGAGGGTCACACCTGAGCCCCCTGTGTCACCACTGCCAGCAGCCCAGTTGGAGGGAGGAAGAGAAGGTTGAAAGGAGTGTGGCTTGGCTGATAATATTTGTCTACAGGCTCACCCACAATCAGTGCTTCAGGTGTTTTTTTCAAAATGCCACTTTTAACATAACGAGGGCCCTTTAGAATTTTCCAGATGGTAGATGTGTGTTTTTTTTTAACCTCACAGTTTTCCTCACCACCCTTCTAAAATGAAATAATTTGTTACCCAAGGAACAGTAAGGTGTGTCAAAAAACCGAAGGACATTTCTCAATGATTTCAGATGAACATGCCCATCACATAGAGGGGGCGGGTTGGCTCTTTTTACAAATGTTGCAAATGGTGAGTGTCTACATATATACTCCACTTATGGGCTTACAATTATAGCAACCTTTCAGGAGACACAGCCATTGGACCTGACACTGAATTTACTTAAGGGTGGTAAATGTATAAGATATTATCACTTGTCAAAATGACTTTAAAATTCTTAAGATAGAGCAAGCAGCATCTACCAAGTACTGGGCAAGATCTTTTCCTAAGCTATGGAAAGGGTCCTGTAAGCTCCTAGCATATTTCCTGCCTGTACCCTTCGGGGTGGGGAAAATAGAACAATAGGAGAAAGAAGAGCCCCATTTACTTTGGGAGAGCAGGAGAAGGAACAGCCTAGATTTACAATATTAATGGAAAGCCCTCAGAGTAGATATTAGGCAAGTTATCCCACCAACACATACATAAGGCACACAAGAATGGCTTGAAATAAACAAGCAGAATTGATTTGTAAATCATACTTTTGCATTCAGGAGCAACGGGTGTCAATCAAACATGGGTGACATTTGCTTGTCAATACAGGGATGATGGTTGGAAAGACAGAGACTTATTACATCAGGGCAGGAATGTGAAATGAGAAGCAAGAACAAATAAGACTACAGCAAGCAAACACAACAGTAACATCTGGATGACAGCTTGCCTGTGGGCCCCCGCGCGTGGGCATCTCCTCTGTTCCTCTGCCTCCCCTGACCTCGCCCTGTTAGTTTCATTCTTTCTTTCCTTCTTTCAAAACTAAATAAGGTCAAATGAGCAGGCAGAAGGAAACAAAGATTCACTGACCCTTAATAAGAGAAATATCAATGGCTCCCTCAGGTCTTTCCTGGGAGAATCAACACCGTGTCAGGCAGTGGGGCTAAGTCTGGCCCAGGTCCCCACCGTGTCTCTCAGCTGGGCTGCTGAGATGATACTCCTGCTATTGGGAAACACTCCTTCCTGCTTCTCAAACCTTTCACTCTTATTATTTATAAATGTGTGTCTATGTCTTGGGTGTAATTATACATATATTGCAGAATAGTCATAGGAGCTACTTTATTTTCATATGTTTAAGCAGCAGTCACATGCTTAAGTTCTGTCCTGGACATAATACCTATTTTCCTAATGTATCTTCTGGGTTGCTATGCAAAAGTCACCTTTCTTTTGAAGGACAAAATGGTAAAAGCTATGGTGTCAGCAATACAGAGTAGTGAGTTAATGAAATAAACTCTTCTCTGATAACACCAAATTATCAAACTTCATAAGGCCTCTTTATTGCTAAAGAGAGTTCAGTGGGGGATAAAAATTTGGAGCTTTCTAAATGTAGAATTATATAAACAAATCTTCATCGAAAATCTCAAGATACATGGAGTTCCTCTTTGAAGAATGCTCATCTCATAAAGAAACCCAACAAGGGTAACATAAAATAGTAGAGTTGGAATGGACCCTAGAAAGCCAGTTTCCACCTGCTCACTTTGCAAATGGTGAGATGAGACACCGAGCGGGGAGCAGAATCGGGCCCTCCGATGTGAGTACACCATGCCTCATTTCACTGCACTTCACAGAGACCGCATTTTATACAAACTGAAGGTTTTAGGCAACCACTAGTGAAAAGATGATGACTCGCTGAAGGTTTAATGGTTAGCATGCTTTAGCAATAAAGCAGTTTTAATTAAGGTATATACATTGTTTTTCAGACCTACTGCTATGGCAGACTTAATAGACTACTGCATAGTATAACCTTAACTTTTATATGCACTGGGAAACCAAGAAATTGTTGTGACTCACTTTATTACCATACTCACTTTATTGAGGGGCCGGAAACTAAACCCACACTATTTCCAAGGGATGCCTGTGCACCTTTCTCCGCGTTGAAATCTCAGCACATGCCAGTCCAGCCCCAGATCTCCAGTACTGGCCCCTGTAAGTACTGGCTTCCATCTTTCCTTTTTTTTTTTCTAATGCCAAAACAAAGCTTGATTTTGCAAGCGAGGGTTCTACATCTCAAAGTTCTGCTGAGATTTGGAAAGATGCCCAGTAGCCATCACTCATAGCAAAGACATCACCTCCCAGGTCACAAGGCTGATCCAGTCTCAACTGTACACACCCGGGCTGCGCACGGACATTTGGTTTTGTTTGGTGAGGTTTAAATTACTGGTACCCTTCTTTTACTCTAGAAATGTCCCACCATGTATGTACTTCGGGAGGAAATTTGTTCCTCCCCCTAAGATTTTCAGGGATGACAGGATAGTGGATAAATTTATGGCTGGGTGCTGCCACTTTCCACTGCTTGAATTTCTCAGGAGGTTCTCTGGAAAGTTACTCACGCTTCAGCCCTGATTCTGACAGTTTGAATAAACCATCTGATATGGCACATTACTCATCATCTTTACATGTATACAATAATAGAAAATGTGTCGATTAAAAAATATATTTGATTTTCTTCAGTCCTCATCGGAGAACCAAGTTCTCTCTCATATTCAGTATTAATTTTGGAAGTAAGCCTTAGAATCTAATTTTCTTCACAGCCCTGCCCAGTCATTTCTCAAGGAAACACTGGCCCCATATTCTCATTGCTTCTGTACCTGGGCCTTTGGGACCCTTAAATGAATACGAAGACCCAGGATTTGGGTCGGGTGACAAAACTGTGATTTCCACCTTCCCTTCATCATTTCTGCCTCCTTCTGGGAACTGCTGAGCAGATCCCGAGGACGTGACTCCCACGCAGATGTGCACGGCCACCCGTCAACCTTGGCCGGGCGCCCACTGGCAGCAGAGGTCTACACTGGGCTCTTCCTAGGTGCCCGATTGCTTAGGCACGAGAATTAAATCCAGCAGCACTTACACAGAAACAGCATTTCTTATACCAGGAGAAAAGTAATTAACAAACTCAAGAGATCTCTAGGGACACCTAATACAAACAGACAAATGGCATAAAAATGGGACTGGTGCAGTCAACGCTCTTTAATCTCTGGGTCTCCAAATTATATTTCAGCACCAACACTGCCTTTGACCAGAGGATTGTAGATTTCCAGCCAGAAATGGTCTAGCTGAAGGTATGGAATCATGACCTGCAGCTTGGGAATCAGATGGGTCTGAACTTGAATCCTTTAGTAGCTATGAAAATTACTTAATAGCCCTGAGACTTGACTTCCTTTCCTATAAAGTGAGAATGACACTAATGCCTAAACCGTAGGGTTGCTGTGGTGACTGAGGGGCATTATTACAATTGTTAAGGAGCATTATTACAATGACAAAACACAATGAGAGCCCAGGAGATGTCAACATTCGTCTTGGCGCACTGTTGGACGGCGGAGTAGTATGCGTGTTTCTGATTTGGATGGTATGACTAAGTCTTATTAAAGGAAGAGAAGCCTAAGTGGTCAGGCTTAAGACAAAGGGCATCAAGTGGACAATAAGTATCATAGGCTTAGACAAAACTAGAAAAGACACAAAAGTTCTCTGGTAGAGTTGCCTATGTGCACTCTTCTATAGTATAAAGCCAGGGCAAAGAAAACTCAAAACAAGGATCACTTTACTGACCTCTAAAGTAAGAAAACAGTTTCATAGCAAGGCTATGTCAATTTCCTGCAGGTTGACAGACACAGTTTTTGGATTCACAACCTAATAGGAAACATTAAAACTCACTTTTTGTCCTCTGGAAAGTCCCCCGAGTCGACAAGTTGCAAGCCTATTTAAAAATCACTGAAGTAGGTATTCAGGAACTGTTTCTGTGGGTGATGACTTTCAACAAAAGAACGTCCCAGAGATCTTTGTGCAGTCTGCCAGCCAGAAGAGCAGTCATTCTGAAGGAGACCTAAGTCACAAGCATGCTCACTGGGGAATTTTCAACACAACATTCTCCATAGAAGATAGTGAGTTGGAAAAGCTAACTTGGCAGGTCTGTTGTCAGAAAATTTATCAAATAGCCAGATGGAGATGGTAACTAGTACATTACATAAGACTTGGTTCCAATACATGGCTTCAAGTTGGTCTCAAATTCTTACTATACCAATCAATGGAAAAATGAAATCTCTAGTATGGATATGATAGTAGATACTTGCTTTGTCATGGGTTGAATGTTCAGTCCTTTGACCCTACTTGGTGTAGAACCGAGGGGAAAGGTACAAAGAGCGAGGTCCAAGAGACCTGCAAGTCCTCCAAGCTGCTGTAGCCCTCCCTCGTCCAAGGTTTCACTCACCTGAGGTCAATAGCAATTTGAAAGTACTAAATGGAAAATTCCAGAAATAAACAACTCCAGTTTTATACTGCACACCATTCTGGGTAGCAGGATGAAATCTCCCACCAACCTGCTGTCCTACCCTGGACATGAGTCATCCCCTTGTCCAGAATATCCATGCTGCGCACACTCCCTGATAGTCACTCCCGTTAGTCACTTAGTAGCCATCTCGATCACCAGACTGACTGTCATGGAATAACAGAGCTTATGTTCAAGGCACCCTGAGAGTAGCCTAATGCCACTATGCGTCATAACGCCTACGTCACTCACCTCCTGCCTCTCATCACGTAGACAACATATCATCTCACATCATCATCAGAAGAAGGGTGCGTTCAGTACAGTAAGATATTTTGAGAGTGAGACCACGTTCACATAACTTTTATTATGGCATATTGTTATCATTATTGTTTTTAATTAGTTATTGGGGTTAATATCTTCCCATGCCTAATAACATAGTAATTGTAGAGTTTGGTACTATCTGTGGCTTGAGACGTCCACTGGAGGTCTGGGAATATACTCCCTGCAGATAACTGTATGGTCACGATGATTCAGTCACACAAGGTGGATGGGTGGATCTAAAAAGCTAAAAGCAACTGCCATTACACTACAGGGAACTTCCGGGCAGAAAATGCATCGGGGAAACACAGCTGAGAAGCGGTACGACAGACACCTCAGCTGTGCCACAGACACATCAGCTATGCCAGCAGTGATAAGGACTGCGTTAGTCTTATTGTCTTGTCTTAAAAATCTACATCATCATGCATCTGAGAGGAGATGTTACAGAAAGCCACCGACAGAGCCAGACCCTGACAAAGAGCAGATGATAGTTCAGAATCCGGCTCTCAGAATCATCAGGCTGGAGAAGACGTGAACCGACGCCACGTGAGGGCACGCTCTGCCCACCCTGTGAGAGTGTAACCGTGGAGCAACCCACCTTCATCTACAAACTGTACGTCCTGTGAACAGATGCCGTGTCCCCTGGGTTTTTGTGGGTGAACAGACATATCAGCTCTTACCAAATACAGGCAATCTCTCAGAAATAGTCTTAAACTATGTGATCAGATATAATTTAAAACTGTAATCCTAAAACTAAATTATGGGGTTTTTTTATATTTGTAATAAGGTATGGGGACAAGGGTAGGTAGTTGTATGTTCTATGTGAGTAATCGTATATGTTAATGTTTCCCATTGAAAGTGATAACAATTTATAATTTAATTAATTACTTTATTTTGGGCTCTGGAAATTGAAAAAAGGCAGGTTTTTTAAATTTTCTTTTTCCTGTATAGCTTGAAATACAAGTGGTCATCCTTCCACTTGTCAATGTCCACCAAATAGGTCTGTTTTCACTCCGGCCAGCCTAACACTCTCCAGCAGACAGGAGGATTCTGGGTGTGAGCCTCTGCGCAAATGAGAATCATTCTGGCATTTCAGCCTTTCATTACCTGCTGCTACCTTGTTGGGGCCATTCCAGCAAGCCTGCAACTTCACAGGGCAGGAATAGAAGCCAAACTGTTCATTATATCACCAGTGGCTACGTTTGTGAATTTTTGGTAAGTTTTCATTAAAAAAAACATTTTAACTATTTGCTTAGTTAGAAGATTACCTTTCTATTATCCAATGGCTGCTATCATGTATTTATATTTGTGTGCATATTCCCAAGTAACAATCTAAAGATGTCTTTCTTTCTTTTTTTCTTTACTTCCTTCCTACTCCTTCCTTCCTTCCTTCCTTCCTTCCTTCCTTCCTTCCTTCCTTCCTTCCTTCCTTCCTTCCTTCCTTCCTTCTTCCCTCCCTCCCTTCCTTCCCTCCCTCTCTCTGACTTCTTTTACATTATCTCTTAAGGATGTGGTTTTTTTTGTGTGTGTGGGTGAGCAGAAAGTCTTAATAGCCAGATGATAAGAACCAGATAGGGACTGCCCATGGTGATTTCTCTTTGTCGAAAGTCCCAGAACATGATTTTGGCATTCTAGGGCATAGGAACATTTGTTCTAGAATCACACAGACCACTGCTTGGCCCTCTTTGCCCATTTCACCCAGGACTGAGGGTGGCATCCATATGGTCTTTTTTTAAAGGCTTTGAACAGAAGAAAGAAAAAAAGTGGAGCTAATTAAAAGGAATTTGAGAAGAAGTGTGGTTCTCAGAGAAAAATCATGCATTAGGTCTAAACTACATAATTAACTTTTCTTTCAGAAATTCAGAGTAAGCTGAGAAGGCCCTAATCTATCGTTTTATCTGCTGTTTGACTGAACTAGTTAGAATGAATTCTCTGGATAAGTCGCTTCTATTATTTTCTCATTAATGTGTTCAATTTAATTCAATTTCATTTAATTTAAAACATGCAAGAAGAGAACTGGATTTGCTGTCCATTTCCTCTTCCTACAGTCCTTCCCAGTTCCAAAAGATATCATTCATTGGCATTTAAATCACCTTCCTTCAGCCGCTGCTCCCAGCATGTCACTACTCTGTCCAGAAACAATAACTTCCTCACTGTCCACATGACCAGAAAGTACAATTACTTACACGTGGAATGCTAGGCTCTGCATAAATTGCCACAAGACCTCTTTAACTCCCTAGCCTTTGCTTTCATAAATGATCACCTATTTATTCCATTATCCTATTATCAATGAATCATGCCTGAAACTGCATTGTCTTGTCCCATTTTGCCCTTGCCTTTTCTCTGCTCTTTCACCCTACTTCCTTCCTCTTCTATTCCATACATATCCCTCTTTCAGGGCTGCCCTTTTCATCCCTCCTCCCCACAGCTTCCTGCCACCTGTGACCCCTCCCTGACCCCTTCACCAATGCCCCCCATGCATCTTCTCCGTGCTTCCCCAGCACGAACACAGTGTGTTCCACTCTGCTTACAGCGCTCACTT
>PVKM010002538.1:0-64185 GCA_004027735.1 Carollia perspicillata | reverse complement strand
ACTTGCTCCCAGAGGCAAGTGATGAAACCATGCTGCTCAGAACTAGTTGTTCAGTCTCTGGCTCCAACTTCCTGTTCTTCCAGCGTTCTTATGCCTCATTCTCACAACACTGGCTCTTTGACTTTACAGAAACCACCCCCACCTTCAGTTCCTTTATCCAGCTATACTCCCCAACACTCTCAGACTTCTCCTTCCCTTCCCAGTCTGGAACCCATGCTTGATCATCTGAACTTGACCCCTTCACATTAGCACCCTTAATTCCCTTGGGTTGCTACCCTTCTAGTATCATTGCCCAACAAAACCTCAACCTTGGCTCAAGGCTATACCTAATTCTTTTCAATCCCATATTGTGCCAGTTGCCTGGAAGTACGTAAATCATGACTGTGCAGAATGTGTCCTCTACAAATTCACGGCTTTCAATCTTAGGCTGTCAGCCCTCAGGGCAATCCTTTTATTAGTGCTTCATCCCTCCTCACATCACCTTCAGAGACTATTCCAAATCTGTACCACTTTCAAGACTCCTACTGAGTACCTGGCCCTCAGTCTTAAAAATTACCCTTGCCTTCCACTTTATTAAGAACTTGAGCCCTGGCTGGTGTAGCTCGTTGGATTGAGCGTGGGCCTGCAAACCAAAGGATTGAGGTTCAATTCCCAGTCAGGGCACATACCTGGGTTGCAGGCCAGTTCCTAGCAGGGGACCCACAAGAAACAACCATACACTGATATTTCTCTCCCTCTCTCCTTCCCTTCCCCTCTAAAGATAAATAAAATCTTAAAAAAAAAAAAAGAACTTGAGGCCATGCCCTGACTGGTGTGGCTCATAGGGTGGTCGTCATCCCACAGACCCAAAGGTCGCCAGATGAATCCTGGTCAGGGCACATGCCTGGGTTGCGGGCCAGGTCCCCAGTTAGGGGTGTGCGAGAGCAACTGATGGATGTTTCTCTCCCTCCCATCTCCTCTAAAAATAAGTAAAGTCTTTTAAAAAAGGAAACTGAGGCCATTAAGTACAATTACCTACGAACTCCACCCCCTCCCCACTCTCGGGCCCCAATTTTTACAACCGCACCCATCCCCATCTTTGTCCTTGTGGCTCAAGCTTCAGGTGTCCCTTCTCTTCAAAGCTCAACTGCTCCACCTCTGTCCCGGACCCCGTTTTCTCCTAAATCTCACTCCTCCGTAACTTTACCTCTGAAACTCTACTGGATCCTTCACATCAGCCTCACTCCCAAGTTTTCCCCAAAGAAAATTTTCTCTTAGTCCTTTGTCCTCTTCTACCTACCACCTAATTTCCATGCTTTTTTAATTAAAGCTTTCCAGAGAAGTCCACAATAACCACTTCCGGGTCACTGAACATCCGCTGCCTCCGTCTCGGACCCCGGGGATCGCCGGTCAGGTCCCATCCCTTTTACCCGACCCCTTTCTCCCTGGTTACTCTGGCCACTCTACCTTTTCCCCCTTTTCCAGAACCGCTTTTTCCTTTAGGCGGCATCTGCGAAACTTGACGTTGAACTCTCGACTGTCACAGTTGCCGTGCAAAGCCCCTTCAAGCCCCCCGGGCTTGTCCCAAACAAATGCCTGAAAGCGGCATCAAAATGGACCCTTTTTGCTGCGGCTCCGGAAGCAGGCATATCTTGGGGCAGGCCCAGGCCCTTGGCTCTTGGACCAACATGGCTGAAGGTGCCTGACCAATAAGAAGCTTGGCTGGGGCGGGGCCCGAGGTAAAGCGAGGCAGGAAACCCGCCTCTGCGCTTTTTGTTCCTTCTTTTACACTCAATTTATTTGCGCGAGCCCCGCTCTCCCGTTTCCCGGCTCCCCCAACCCTACACCTACACCATTTACGCGTGCGTAGTGAAAGCCGCAGGCCTCTGCAGTCTCTCGGCGCCAACTCTAGCCAATCCCGCGTGGTTCCCAGACAAAGGGAAAGCGGGAAGAGCCTCGGTGGCTGCTCCCGCCTCCAGCCCCTGCTACATACTAGCCTGCCCACCCTTGCGATTTTTTCATGTCTAAATTTTATTTCGCAGCTGTAGCTGATTGGGTTCAAAGGATAGTTTTCAAAAAAGGCTCTCACCCCTCTGCCTCTTACAGAACTTTGACATGGAGAAATATTGGAAGCTGTAGGACATTGCTTAAAAAAATAATGTTTCAACCACAGAAAAGGATGTGTGCCATTTACAATAATGTGAGTAAAGTTGTCTGTATAGACACAGGAAATGACCTTAAGGAAGATTACTGACCAAGCTATAGAATATTCCTTTTTTAAAAAGTATATAGTGTAATATATAATATATGCACATAAAGGACAGGAAGGCTACCTAGCAAAATATGACCAGTGGTGCTAGCACAAGTTCTTGTGTATGTTTCTGTGTATTTTCCAAAATCGCCATAAAGTGCAGCATAGTATAGTAGTTAAAAGCATGGATTCTTGAGCCAGACGCCTGGTTTCAAATCCCTTCTGCGCCATCTGGCCACTAGCTCTGTGACTGTGAAGTTACTTCAGTCTCTATGGCTCGGTTTCATCATCTGTAAAATGGAGTTGTTGATAATAGTACCTACTTACAAGATGTTATGAGAATTAAATAATCTCATATTCATAAAGCACATAAAACAATGACTAGTTCATAGAGTATTAACTTAAGATAAATGAGTTTTCAATTTGTGTCCTCACACTTTCTCACCTAACCCGCAACCCCTTCTCCCCAAATTATATATAAGGTCAGGGCTTTTCCTCCACTCCACAAGATAGCTGTGCCAGCTTCCACTGCCAGCCAGAACCTATAGGTGGTTCAGCTCAGAGTTTAGTTTTTGGAGACAGCCTTGATGGACTGAGATGTTTTGTGCTGACATCAGTGCATCAGGTATTTCTGAGACCATGCCCACCTCCATCTCATACATAAGAAGCAGCCCCCTCACTTTGTGCTGCTGTGATTTCTGGACACAGCACATCTTGGGTACATCATATTTCAGATTGGGAGTGATCAACTGTGCGGAGCACACCCAGAGCAAAAGGAATCATTGCTCCCCAACTTCTGAGGTGGATCCCATAGGAGCCACATTCTGACCTGCCAAGTCCAACTGAGAGATGTGGGATGGGCTTTGTCAATGACAGTGTGGCCTGATGTTCATTGTCTCACTCAGCTGGGAGGCCTAGGAGGCGCCTTTACTTGTGGGTGTTGATATGGAACAGCCTTTCCTGAGGCCACTGGCTATGCAGTCTTGGTATAGGAGTGAAGCAGAGTTCAGACCCCAGTGAAGAGCCAGTGTTCAATGGTTGATGTGCTTAGTGAAAAGAACATTGTGAGAGTTCTGTGCGGTCCAGTAGATAACAGCAGCAACAATAATAAGTGAACCTGTGCAAGAGGCTGAATTTGCCCAAAATAGTGCCTAAAGGGCCAAAACTCAAAGGAGAAAAAGATAGCCACAAGTCTGGGGTGGGGGTGGTTCGGGGTTAAAAGCACTTTAGAGACAGATACAAAATCATGTTCGATCTCAACTATGCAGTGTATGTCATAAAAATACGGGGAGGGAAATACCATAAAATCTTGTGTTCTGGAATATGAGTTTGTGGCTAATTTTCATTTTTTCCTGTTTATATTCTGTTTATGTCAACTGGCATACTTTTTTTTACTACCAAGAAAAAAGGCAATAAATGTTGTTTGTAAAACAACAAAGAAGCTAGCTTCTATACAGGTTTAAGTCTGAACCAGTCTGTGGAGGCCAACTGTGGAGGAGTCTGTGGAACAGAGTGACAAATGAACAGAAGAACAGGCAGGGGGCAGAGAGGAGAAAACTTCAGCCTTGAAACCATGGTAACGACTGCAGGAGTGTGCACAATGAGTCAGAGCCAGGAATGGCTGCCAGTTGTATTTTCTATTAATTATCTCCTCAAACTGATTCTTCCATACATTTGTTAAACAAGCAAAACCAGGAAGGGAAGCTGGCAGCTCTCTTCCCAGGAGAGAAGTTCACAAACCTTCACCCAGAATTACTGTTCTGCTCAATCTTCTCTACAACCAAAGGGCTGTAGTGTCTTTTCCATTTGAGATCCCAGCAGAGCTTATTCTGAAAAGGGAGCTTGAAGCAACAAAACAGCGGATCTAGTTGATCCCATTCAGAGGTAGTCAGTGCATGGGGAGCTCTGGGTCCCAGACTCTGGGGACAGGGGTAGAGAAGGCCACCCTTTGGAAATTGAAACCAGGAAAAATAAGCACACGTTGGATAAGATCAGCCACCTGCAAAAGTAGGCACCCATTATAGCAAATGGATTCGGGCATATTGCTGATTGGATAGATGCAGCTCCTGAGCCTAGTCAGTGGCTGAAGAACTTTCTGTCCTTCATGATGTTGTTACATGCCCGCCATGGGATAATGGAGCTTTGAACAACTGGTTTTTAAGAAAGGGCTTTACCAAAGAACTTATATGTACAACCCATGGACATGAGCTAAGGGGGTGGGAATGCTGAAGGGCGTACAGGGTGGAGAGGGATAAAGGGGAGAAAAACATTGGGACAACTGTAATAGCATAATCAATAAAATATACTTTAAAAAAAAAGAAAGGGCTTCAGAGAATATTCTATGTTTATCCAGCATTGTCTAAGCAAAAGAGCTGCAGTTTCCGGAGACACTAATATTCCAGTGTCTAGTGAGGTGGATTTTGTCGAAGGCAGTGTTCATTTGAGACAATGGAAAACAGCCAACACAAATAGCATATGTAGCATGACCCTGGAGCTTTCCCTTCATTATCTCTTTTAGTTTTCACAAGCCTTGTTACAGGGAATCACCACTGTCATTTTAGAGCTAAAGAAACAAGCTCAGAGAGGTTAAGAAATGTCTTTTAGGTTTTACAGCTAAGGACTGTGGCAGGGTTGGGCTCTGAACTCAGGTCTGTCTGACTCCCAAGGTGGTACCCTTGTTTTTTAAGGTATGATGACTTGCCTTGCCATCCCCTAAATGAAATCCAAGAACACCCAGTTCCCTTTGTTCTGAGTGCATGTTTCCCAAGTCAGCTTCCCAGGGATCTGAGGCCTCTCAAGGGAACACAGTACTCAAGAGGTATCAAGGCGAAGTTACTCAGCCACCATGGGACAGAGATTAAATGCTCCTCTGGCTTATGCACCAGCGTGTGTTGGTTCTGAGCACTGAGGCAAGGAGAAGGAACATTGCCTCGGTGGGGGAGAGTGGGCACAGCATTGTTACAAAGGCAGAGAGGGGACAGTAGGGAAGAGGTCTTCTGTATCCTCACCTTCAGGGTCTGGTCTCCACGTCCGATGGATTCTGCCTCCGAAACAACTCTTCTCCCCTGCTCCTCAACATTTTACGGTGAACAATGAACACTTTACTAGGATTCACCAAACGTTTCTTGTGCTCATCCCCCATGCTCTTCTCTGCTGCCACAACCTTTTGCACATTCTCTGGACCGTTGGAACAGCCTCCACGTTGGCCTCTGAGTCGTCAGCCTTACCACCCTCCAAACTACCTTCCCCAGCTTCTGGCAGAGAGCTTTCAAAAACATAGATTTGATGCTCACTTCTTTAATTAAGACCCTTCAGTAGCTACCGGATGTTGAGAGGCTGCTTAGCCTGGAGGCTCTAAGGCTACTCTGCTGCTATCTGTAGGCTTATCTCTTGTTAGCCCCACTGGGCTCCAACCGCTTTATTACCATTTATAGGCCCTCAAACGTGTAGTGCTATCTTCAGACCTCATGCCTTTGCATATGCTGGTTTCTCTACCTGAATGCTCTTCCCCCATTTTTGATCTAGCTAACTCTTATTTACATTTCAAAATCAAGCTCAGGTGCTTCTTTCTCTTGGGAGCTTTCACTGATCCACTTCTCCACCTTCTCTCAGGCTAGGCTAAGTACTCCTCTGAACTCCCAAAGTGCCCTAGGCTTATCTCTAACCTTTGTGATTTTGAGTAGTAGTCCATGTTATAGATGCAGCACCATTTGTTTAACCATTCACTCATTGAAAAACATTTGGGTTGTTTCCAGGTGGGGATACAACAAATACAGTGGCTATAAACATTGTGTACAGATTTTGATGTGGATGCATGTTTTCATTTCTCTAGGATTATTTCCAGGAGTGTAGTTGCTGAGTTGTGTAGTAAATTGCATGTTTAGTTTTGTAAAAAACTGCTATGCTCTTTTCCAGAGTGGCTATACCATTTCACATTCCCACCAGCAATGTGTGGGTGATCCAGTTTCCCCATCTAATCAACAACATTTTGTGTTATCACAATTTTTTTTAATTTTAGCCATTTAGATAGATGTGTACTGATATCTCATTGTAATTTTTAATTTGCATTTCTCTAATGGCCAATGATGTTGAACATCTTTTTCATGTGTTAGTTTGCTGTCTGTATATCCTCTTCTCTGAAATGAATGTTATGCCTTTTGCCCAGTTTCTGACTGGATTTTTTGTAACTGTTGACTTTCAAAAGCTCTTTATATTCTCTAGATATGAGTACTTTGTCAGGTATGGGGTTTGCAAATATTTTCTCCCAGTCTCTAACCTTGTCTTTTCATCCTCTTTAGGAGCTCTTCTTTTTTGTTTTCAGAACAAAAGTCCTTAATTTTTTTTTTGATCACGGTTATCGTGGCATATCTAAGAACTTTTTATCAAGTCCTACATCCCAAATATTTTCTCCTATATTTTCTTCTAAAAGTTTTCTGTTTTACACTTAAATCTGTGTGTTAGCCTTGGCTCTTGTGGCTCATTGGTTGGGTGTAACTCTGCAAACCAAAAGGTCGCAGGTTACATTCCTTGGTTGCAGGCCAGGTCCCCGGTTGGGGTATATGTGCAAGAGGCAACCGATCGATGTTTGTCCCTCGCATTGATGTTTCTCTCTCTCTCTTTCTCCTTCCTTTCCCCCCTCTCTCAAATCAATAAACAAATCCTTGGGTGAGGATTAAAAAAATTGTGAGTTAGTTTTATCCATTTGAATTAGTTTTTGAATAAGGTGTAAGGTTTAGTTTGAAGCCTTTTTTTTTTGGCCTATAAATGTCCAATTGCTCCAACATCATTTGTTGAAAAGCTATCCCTCATTAAATTGCTTTTGCACTTTTGTTAAAAGTCAGCCAGCTGTAATTGTCTGAGTCTGTTCTGGATTCAGTAATCTGTTTTGTTGATCTGTGTGTCTATTCCTCCATCAATATCACACAGTGTCATACAGTCTTTTTTTTTTAAGATTTTTATTTATTTCTTTTTAGAGAGAGGGGAAGGGCGGGAGAAAGAGAGGGAGAGAAACATCAATGTGTGGTTGCCTCTCACGTGCCCATCCCCCATTGGGGACCTGGCCCCTTGGGGGATGTGAACCAGTGACCCCTTGGTTCACAGGCCAGCGCTCAATCCACTGAGACACACCAGCCAGGGCTGCAATGTCATACAGTCTTGGTTATTATAGCTATATACTATGTCTTAAAATTGGGTAGAGTGATTCTTTTTCCACTTTATTCTTATTTTTCAAAGTTGTTTGTAGCTATTATAGTTGTTTTTACCTTTCCATACACATTTAGAATAATCTTATTGGTATCTACAAAAAATATTGCTGAGGGGTTTTCTTTGCATTTTTTGATAGGAATGGTGTTAAACCTATAAAACATTTTGGAGAGAATTGATATCCTTACTTAGTTGACTCCTCTAATTCATAAACAAAGTATATCTCCCATGTAGTTAGATCTTCTTTGATATTTTCCATTAGTGTTTTATAGTTTCAGCATAAAAGTCCTGTGCAGTTTTTAGATTCATATCTGTGTATTTTATTTGATGATTGTAGGTGATATTGTAGTTTTAATTTAGGTTTTATAGTTTCCATTAGTGTTTTATAGTTTCAGCATAAAAGTCCTGTGCAGTTTTTAGATTCATATCTGTGTATTTTATTTGATGATTGTAGGTGATATTGTAGTTTTAATTTAGGTTTTAACATGTTCATTGCTACTATTTTAGAAATAAAATTGAGATTTTTGTATGTTGTTCTTATATCCTGTGACCTTACTGAACTCATTTATTAACTCTAGGAGATTGTTTACTTTGCATGTGAGTTTCTTGTGATTTTCTATATAGATCATGTCATCTCTAAAGAATTCGCTTCCAAACTCAAGTGATTGACAGTCATTTCCTTGAACCTGCAGGACCAAGATCTGTGTTGTATTTGTTTTTTTCTGGATGACAATCTGAGTTTCTCAAGGCCACTCAAATTCTTTGGCACTTAGGCCTCTTTATCTTCAAGTCAGTAATGCTATGTTGTATCCTTCTCACATTTGGAATCTCTCACAGTTCCTTCTCTACTACTAGGGAGAGAAAACTCACTACTTTTAAGATCTCAATGTGATTAGATTGGGTCTACCAGGAAATCTCTTTTGATTAACTCTAAGTCAATCAATTAGTAATCTTAATTATATCCCTTGAATCACTTTTGCTGTGAAACTTAACATAATCGTGAGCATATTATCAAACCATAGTCACAGTTCTTGGGACTAGGGCAGGAAGCCGTTTTGGAATTGTACCTTACACTGTTAATATTTAGTTAGATGCCAGATGTTGTGAATTTTTATACTGTGTGTGCTAGATTTTTTATATTCCTTTAAATACTCTTTTTTAAAGTATATTTTATTGATTATGCTATTACAGTTGTTCCATTTCCCCCCCTTTAGTCCCCTCCACCCTTCAACTCCCTCCCACCAGCATCGCCCCACCTCAATTCGTGTCTATGCATCATACGTATAAGTTCTTTGACTTCTCCATTTCCTATACTATTCTTAACCTCCTCCTGTCTATTTTGAATCTACCATTTATGTTCCCTATTCCCTGTACCTTTTCCCCCATTCCACACCCCTCCCCACTGATAACCTTCCATGTGATCTACATTTCTGTGATTCTGTTCCTGTTCTAGTTGTTTGCTTAGTTTGCTTTTTTTAAAGATTCAGTTGTTGATAGTTGTGACTTTGTTTGCATTTTACTGTTTATATTTTTGATCATCTTCTTTTTCTTAGATAAGTCCCTTTCACATTTTATATAATAAGGGCTCGATGGTGATGATAAACTCCTTCAACTTTACCTTTTCTAGGAAGCACTTTATCTGTCCTTCCATTCTAAATGAAAGCTTTGCTGGATAGAACAATCTTGGATGTAGGTCTTCGCCTTTCATGACTTGGAATACTTCTTTCCAACCCCTTCTTGCCTGTAAGGTCTCTTTTGAGAAATCAGCTGACAGTCTCATTGGAATTCCTTTGTAGGTAACTGTCTCCTTTTCTGCTTCTAGGATTCTCTCCTTAATTTTAATCTTGGGTAATGTGATTATGATGTGCCTTGGTGTGTGCTTCCTTGGGTCCACCTTCTTTGGGACTCTCTGAGCTTCCTGGACTTCCTGGAAGTCTATGTCCTTTGCAGACTGGGGAAGTTCTCCTTCATTATGTTTTCAAATAAGTTTTCAATTTCTTGCTCATCCTCTTCTCCTTCTGGCATCCCTATGATTCGGATGTCAGAATGTTTAAAGTTGTCCCAAAGGTTCCCAAGCCTCTCCTCATTTTTTTGGAATTGTTCTTTCTTCATTCTTTTCTGAGTGAATGTTTATTTCTTCCTTCTGCTCCAAAATGTTGTTTGAGTCCCTGTTTCCTCCCCTTCACTGTTGGTTCTGTGTATATTTTTCTTTATTTCACTTTGCATAGCCACCACTTTTCCCTCTATTTTGCAACCATACTCAACCATTTCTGTGAGCATCCTGATTACCAGTGTTTTGAACTCTTCATCTGATAGGTTGGCTATCTCTTCATCACTTAGTTCTATTTTTGGAGTTATGATATGTTCTTTCATTTGTGCCATATTTCTTTGTCTCAGCACACCTGTTATGTTGTAAGGGGCAGGGCCTTAGGTATTCACCAGGGTAGAGCAACCCAGGTCACTGCATTGTGTGGGTGAGGAGTTAGAGAGGGAACAATTCCACTTGCTCACTCTGGGCTGGCTTTCAGTCACTTCCCCCACTTCCCACAAGTAAATTGGGCCCTTTTGGTGCTGATTCCTGGGTGGGTGGGTTTGTATATATTTAGAACCTGGTATGTCTCTCCAATGAAATCTCCTATGAGGCTGGGTGTTTCTTCTGGTGCTGCAACCCCCACAGGTTTTTTACAGCTAGAGGTTTTGAGGCTTTACTTCCCTGCACTGGAACCCTGGGTTGTGTGATCTGTCTTGCTCTCCAGTCACTCTTTCTGGTTTATTTGCATGCAAATGTGGGACCATCAACTGCTGCCTCGCCTGCTGGGTCCTCCAGCCACCATCTTGACTAGGTTCCTCTCTGCGCCAGCTGCATCTCTCCTACCAGTGTGAATGAATGTTTTCCTTTAACTCCTTGGTTGTGGGACTTACATACAGTTTGATTTTTCTGGCAGTTCTGGTTGTTTTTTGTTTTAAGATTTGCTGTTGTCCTTCTTTTGGTTGTGCGAGGAGGCAAAGTGTATCTACCTGTGCCTCCATCTTGACGGAAAGTCTTTCCTTTAAGGATTCTTAAACTTTGGTCTATGATGCAGTCAAGTTATTCGAAAACAGTTTGACTCCTTTGAGGTTTATTTTATTTTATTTAAATATTTATTTATTTATTATTTTTGGAGAGAGAAGGGAGGGAGAAAAAAAAGGAAAAAAGCATCAGTGTGTGAGAGATACATCGATAGGTTGCCTCTCTCATGTCCCCAAATGAGGACCTGAACTGCCACCCAGGCATGTGCCCTGACTGGGAATTGAACTGGCTACCTTTCGGTTTGCAGGCTGGCACTCAATCCACTGAGCCACACCAGCCAGTGCTGAGGTTTATTTTTCAGCTTTTTAAAGTGGAACCCAGAAAAGGGTTTAGTCTAGATCTAACTTAACCATACCACAGAGGCAATAGCTCTCTGAGGACTCTTATCAATTTTGCATGAGTTAGGAGTTTTTCAGCTCTTATTGGTGGGAACAAGAACTACTTAGAGCCCTTATGTGAGTTCCAGCAATTGTTGCCTCTGCTCCTTTCAGGCAGTTTCCTCCAAACTGATCAATACCCATCTGAATGCTTGAGAAATACCATCTACAGCTCTTTCTGCCATTTTTCTGTTCTACCATAATGGTGCATATGAATGTCCTGGCTGATGATGCTCTCAAGAGTATCAACAATGCTGAAAAGAGAGGCAAATGCCAAGTTCTTATCAGGCCATGCTCCAAAGTCATTGTCCGGTTTCTAACTGTGATGATGAAGCATAGCTACATTGGCGAATTTGAAATTATTGATGACCCCAGAACTAGGAAAATTGTAAACCTTACCAGCAGGTTGAAGTGTGGAGTAATCAGCCCCAGATTTGATGTGCAACTCAAAGATCTAGAAAAATGGCGGAACAACCCGCTTCCGTCCCATCAGTTTGGTTTCATTGTACTGACAACCTCAGTGGCAGCATGGACCATGAAGAAGCAAGATGAAAACACACAGGAGGTGAAATCCTGGGATTCTTTTTCTAGGGATGTAATACATATGTGCAAATAAAATGCCCCAATTGGAAAAAAAAGAAATACCATCTACAGATCTCTAAAGTTTTCTCTTTCTGTGCAGTGCCCCCCTCTCTGGAATACTGTCCCACTAACTAACTTTAGCTGCCTTGGCCTTCCTGAACGCTCAGCTCCATTTACTCAACTCAGAAAGTCCACCAGGCTGTAACTGGGTTCCTCCTTGTTGCATGATTGGCCTGGAAACTGTCACACAGTAGTAAGCTGGGACAATGGTAGGGCTCACTTAGTTTTTTTCCTGCCTCTCAGGGATCACTGTCCTTCATTTTCTGTTGTCATGTCTTGAAAAACATATTCTATAGTTACATATATTCTGCCTTTTTTTTTGGTATTTCAAATAGTAGGACA
The DNA here is from genome assembly GCA_004027735.1 of Carollia perspicillata. Lineage (NCBI taxonomy): Eukaryota > Metazoa > Chordata > Mammalia > Chiroptera > Phyllostomidae > Carollia > Carollia perspicillata. Next base: position 52,322 of record PVKM010002538.1, on the reverse strand, counting down.
AATCTGATCCCTGTTACTCCGTCTTGGCAAGAAAGGGTAGTTCTGAACTTCATGTAAATGAAATCGTATAGTAGGCAGTCATCTGTATCTGGCTGCTTTTGTGAGTAGCAGCAGTTTGTTCTCTTTAAAATTGCTGGTAATATTCCATTCCATGAATATTTTCTCCCTTTTAAATGACTGCATAGAATTCTACTGTAAGGATATATTATAATTTATTTAATAGGTTTCCTATTGGTTTACATTTAGAGATGATTTCTGGTCTCTTGACAAACAGTGCTTCAACGGACATCTTGAATGTACATTTTGCACATATGTGAGTTATCTTTAAGATAGAATCCCACTCATGAAATGGTTAGGGACAAATGATATGTGCATTTTGCATTTCAATAGTAATTGTCAAACTTTCCTCCAAAGACAGGACCAGCCATTGTTTTCACTGACTACATATAAGGATGCCTGTTACTTCACTTACGTGTTATTCTTAAAAGAACTGCCTTGGCCACTTAATTGGCTTATAGTATAACAAGATCTTCTTATAAAACGTTTTCTTTGTGTCCAGGCCATGGGACCACTGCAGAAAGGAAAGTCACTCTCTAGCAGGGTTTTATGATTACTTCAGAAATAAGCCTTCTTTGGATGCCATCCAAAGACTCTGGCCTAATACTAAATTGGCTTTATAAGGAACAGAGCCATGGCAAGGTTCCAATGTGGTAGTCTTTGCTCTGCTGAAACATCTTAAAAAAATAAATTAATTGCAGGCCTTTGGGGAGCTTATCTCCTCTGAAACTAGAATTACACCTAAAACATTTCAAGATAGTGATGCTAGACGTGTTTCTCTTTTGTAACTTAAACAAAATGCTTCCTCCCAAAACAATATAAAATTCACATGGTTTAATGAGTCATTTTGGTGTCTCAAAGTTTTGACCCTTCTAATTTAATGATGTGAAAGTATGCTAATGCTGCTTTAAGAGGTCAGTATAAACCAGATAGCAATCAATGTTAATGGACTTAAAATAATATAAAAACTGATATATGATGTGCCTGTATATGTAAGTTTATAGTGAATATAGTGCAAGTGGCACTGGAGTCCAACTGTCTGGGTATGAATCCCAGTTTCATCACCTAACATTGCAGGCAAGTTTCTTAACATTTCTGGGCCTCATCTGTAAAACAGATTAATACTAATATTTTTATCATAGGATGTTGGGGGATTAAAAATTAATTTCAATAAAGCACTTACAAAAATGTTTGACACATGGTGTGCTTTTAACAAACAAAAACCATTACTATGTTTGCATGAGCTAGTACTTTTCTTCTGTGGACAAATGTATCAATTAACATAAAGCTCTGTGAGTTGAGTTCCTGGTGGATGGTGGGTGTTTTACAGTGCATTGCATTCTTCTAGCAAAATCTATGACAACCCTTAGGACCTATCAAAAAATAAAGGGGAATGACAGTCACACACACACAATAAACACATGTCCATAAAAGACAGTTTATGCAGGGACTCAGAGAAATCACCTCTGTGGTAGAAACTCCACTGCAACCATTTATTCTACATATTTGCTGGTGGGGCTTGTTTATCCTAATTGGATACATAAAAAGACTAGCTGGAGGGGCAAGGCTAGGGTCACAGCTGGAGGCAGGAAGGACCTGGGTGGAAGCATGCAAGTGTAAACAAACAGGGATGAAAGTTCAGGGACAGACTGAATAAGAGATTAGAGGGGTAGTAGGTTTTGCGCAAGGTTTACACATCTATCTCCCTTTGTGAGCAATGTGACAGCAGAGACACCATATACTAATAATCTCTCTAGGCTGAAGATGACTCAGTAAATATTTGTGGATGGAACTAAATGAAATTAAAATTAAGCCGGTCAGGAATGGTGTCAAGGATCTCCAAACAAGTAGGAAAGAACAGGCAGTGTGGATTCTTACAGGGTGTCCGGGAACAGTATCTCTGAATTCAGCAGAGGCAAATGGATGCAAAAAGTTGGCAAAACATCATTAGAAAAAAATAGATAACAAAACATTGAGAAGTTTTGGAAAGACTTTCTTTAATCATACCTCACTACTAACAACTGCTGTTAATTTTGTTTATTCCCTTGTTGTGGTTGTTGTTCCTAAGTTTATTAATTTTTTTCATTAATTCATTCAACAAATGTTTACTGAGCACATGTACCAGACATTCTCTGTACATGGTTGTACACAGTTGCAATCATAATTTGCATACTACTTTGTAGCCTGCTTTTCAACTTACTGTAGCATATGCCAGCATTTTCCTAGTGTGTTTTCCTGAGCACAAGCTGCCCCATGATCAAGAAAGCTCCAGAACACTGTCGTTTAGAGCCCTTTTCTTGGGAGTTCACAACTCAATTTGCTTTCTTGATTGCTCCTCTGTACTGGACACCTAAACATTGGCTGACCCCAGGGTCAGCCTGAGCTCTCTTCTCTCCTCTTGTTACTTTTGCTCCTTAGGCAAACTCATCCAGTCTCAAGGCTCTTAACCATCAATATTCTAAGGACTCCCATATTTCTCTGCAGTCCTGACCACTGCCTGTGCTGACAGTTTGTACATCCAGCAGCCCATCTGGCATCACCACGGACGTATCTAATAGATAACTGAGATTTGATATATATAAACCATAACCACTCATTCCTCTGTCCCTCCCAAACTCTCTCTTTCTCAAATCTGCATCATCTAAAACCCAAAACTGAGTCATTATTTATTTTTAAAGAGGGGAAGGCAAGAGAAAGAGAGGGAGAGAAACATCGATCGGCTGCCTCTCACATGTACCCCGGCTGAGGACTGGTCTGCAACCCAGATATGTGCCCTGACCAGGAATCAGACTGGTGACCTTTTGCTTTGCAGGACTACACCCAACCCACTGAGCTACACCAGTCAGGGCTGAGGTCTCTTTTTTGATTCCTCTTTCACTTGTCACCTGCCTCCAACTTACCAGCCAGTCCAGTGAGCTCAATATTCAAATATAACCAAAATCCCTCCATTTTCCCCTATATCCATGGTCAGCACCCTAGCCCCAGCCTCTGTCCTCTCTGCCTGGCCTGCTGCAATAGTCTCCTCAGTGGTCTCCTGCCTTCATTCTGGCTTCACTGTTATCTGTTCCCCATAGAGCAGCCAGAACAGCTTTTTTTAGTTAACTCTGCTTCTGATGGAAAACATAGTCTAGAATATCAGTTATATCCAATTGGTTAATGGTGTTGTTGAATTTAACTACGTACTTATTTTTGTAATTTTTTAAATTAAAAAAATAAATTATATTTTATTGTTTATGTTATTACAGTTGTTGCCACTCTTTCCCCCTTTGCCCCCCCTCCATCCAAGCTCCCCTCAGGCAATCCCCACACTGCTGCTCATATCCATGGGTCATGCATATATGTTCTTTGGCTAATCCCTTGACTTTCTTTTATCCAGTGCCTCCTCCCTCCTCCTTCCTCCCTCCTCCCTCCTCCCTCCTCCTCTCTGGCAGCTGTCACTGTGTTCCATGTATCCATGCCTCTGTTTCAATTATGTTCCTCAGTTTATTTCCTTCATTAGATTCCACATATGAGATTATATGGTACTGGTTTTTCTCTGACTGATTTTTTTTCACTTAGCACAATAATCTCCAGGTCCATCCTTGCTGTGGCAAAAGGTAAGAGTTCCTTTTTATGGCTGAGTAGTATCCCATTGTGTAAATATATCACAGCTGTTTTATCCACTCATCTACTGGTGGGCACTTTGGCTGGTCCCAGGTCTTGGCAATTGTAAATAATGCTGCAATGTACATAGGGGCATTTAATGTTCTTTCATATTGGTGTTTAACCAGAATAGTTTTTAAAAGGGTAGATCATGTCAGTGACCTTCTCCACTCCACAACCCTCTGATGGCGTTCCTTTGCTCCTAGAACAGATTTCTAAGCCCTTACTATGGTCACTCTGCCTCCCTCACTCTCCCCCAGCAGTACTGGGCTTCCTTCTATTCCTTGAAAACAACAAACCCTCTCCCTTCTCTGGGTCTTTACATCTGATGCCCCTCTGCCCAGAAGTCTCCCTTCAGGCTCCTTGTGGTCTCAGCTCAAAATCGCCAACCCAGAGAAACCTTCTGTGAGCAGCCCATCTCAGTTCCCATGTACCATGCCACCTTGTTAATTTTCTGCCCAGCACTCACTGCAATCTGAAGTGATTTGGGGGTATTTATTTGTATTTTGCTTCTTCTGACTGGAATATAAGCTTCAGGAGAGCAAGGATCTTATCTCTCTGATTTACTGCTTTACTACTCAACACCTGAGTAACATACGCAGTAAATACTTGTTGAATGAGTAAATGTGTAGTAAAGGCTCTGAGAGGTCCAGTGGTAAAGAAACCTTTGAAATCTGGTATGTAAAACATCTATTAGTGGGAGGGGAAGTTAGGGGGTGGAGGGATTGAGCAAAAAGGAAAAAGGACCCATGGACACGGGCAACAGTGAGGTGATTGCTGGGGCAGGGTATAAGGGGACTGAATGGTAACAGAAAAAATATAATAAAGATCATATAAAAAATAAAACATCTATTAGCAATGCCCTATGCTCTGTTGAAAATACTTCAAGAAATGCTAGAACTATTTTTTCACGTTTCAGTGTAATGTGGTGAAAATAAAAGAGGTTTTATATTCAGACAGATATGTTCTGAAATCTTGGTTCTGACCTTTATTAGCCGTGTGATCTTTGGCAAGTTAATTTGCTTCTCTGAGCTTCAGTTTCTCCATATTGAAATGGAAGTAACAATAAAAGACTTTGGATGTGGTTGCGTTAAACTAGATATAGTAAATGCACCCAGTAAAATATGTCAAATGTATCATCCATTATCATAATTATGATTTTACTTAGTGGCCCTTAACAAAGTTTATTCAATGGTTTCCTTGTGGAAGGATACTTGATTCACTTCCAGACTCTTTTACATATCTTTTTTCTTTCTTTGTCTAATTTTCCTAGTGTAAATTCTTAAAAGGATTACTAAGTAAAAATGGTATAAGCATTTAAATTTCCTGATGCTTATTGCCAGATTTTATTTGAAAGGGATGGTATATATCCATTGTGTTGACAGTCAGTCCTCAAGCGTCATTTTGTTATTCCTTGCAGCCTGACGTACTGCCATTTCTTCTACCTTTCCCCAATTTTTGCTACTACAATAAGCAAAAAAATGGCCATTTAGTTTTTAAAATTTTGTATACCTTTGCTCATTAAGGAAGGGTAAATGTTTTCCTACATGTCTGCCTCCTAACAGTATTTCTTCTCATCCATGCCTTTGCTTATCATTCTCTTGTGCAAACATATTCCTGTCACGGTTGTAAGGACACAGGCTGGTGGCTGTCAGCCCTGATACGATGTGTCCTGCAGAACAGGGGCAGAGAAGGGTTGGTGCTATTATCCACTCCTGTTTGTAAATTCAGGAGCTCTTTCTCTCTTGGTTTGCCACCTGCCCTGTCTGTTTCCTAGACTCCTTTACCTACAGCCCTTGCCTTAAATTTGGTGTAACTCAGAACTGTTTCTCGGGTCTTTAAAAAGATGTTCTTATTGTAAAATATACCATACATACATACATAAGTACAGAAAAGTGCTTAAAACAAATGTATAGGTTGTACATTTGTAAAAATGGTTACAAACGAACACCAGTGTGATTACCACCCAAGTTCAAAAATAGAGCATTGCCAAGCACCTTGGAAGCCTCCCCTGTGTTCGCACCGATTACAGTTTACCCTCCCTCTTATAAGGAACCATGCTCTTAACTTTTTAAAATGTATGTATGTATGTATGTATGTATTTAGAGAAGAAGGGAGGGAGGAAGAGAGGGACAGAAATATGAATGTGTGGTCGCCTCTCACATGCACCAAGCTAGGAACCTGGCCCCAAACCCAGGCATGTGCCCTCACTGGGAATCGAACCAGTGACCTTTCAGTCACAGGCCAGCACTCAGTCCACTGACCCACACCAGCCAGGGTCATGCTCTTAACTTTTATGATGACAACTTCCTTTCTTGTCTTTATAATTTTATCATCTATCTATGCATCCCTAGACAAGAATTTATTTCTGCCTGTTTCCACACTTTATATAAATTGTATCATACTGTATGTGTTTCTTCATGTCTTCTTTTGCTCAACTTTATACTTGTATGCTCCACACATGTGGTTGCATGTCACTATAGCTTACCATTGCTGTTTAGTGTTCCACAGTTTATTCATTCTCCTCTTGATGGACTGTTCGGTTTCCAGTTTGCGCTGTTTTATGCAATACTGCCATGACTCTTCTATATATCTTTCAGGAAAGATATGTATCCATTTCCCTGGAATATACTTGTGTGTCTAGGAGTAGGTTTGCTGAGTCCTGGGGGATGTATATCTTCAACTTTAATAGATAAAGACAAACTGTTTTCCCATGTGATTGAACCAATTTAGATCCTCACTAGCAGTGTATCAGAGTTTCTGTTCCTACACATCTTACTTAACACCACAGTCATATCTTGGTACTCGTCAGCTTCAGAACTTGTCAAACCCTGTACTCATCACATTTTAACAAGAAAAAATTTTTCAGCACTCAGCGTTTGCTTGGAACTCATCTCACTTGCTAGAACTTGTATGGGTCATGGTGCTGCCCCACAAGAGAAAATGCTTCATCCTTCAGTACTCATCAGTTTTGGCATACGTCATGAGTTCTGGGAGTGAATTAACGATGAGTACTGAGGCAATACTGTAGTTATTGTTAGACTTTAAAATGTTTTCTGGGCCTGGTGGATGTGAAATGGTGTGTCATTGTGTTTGTGTGTTTTACAGCTTTATTGAGGTATAATTGTTATAACAAACTACACATATTGAAAGTGACAATCTTATGGCTGAACATCTGTGGAACCAGAAGCACAATCAAGGTGATGAACATATCCATCCTCTCCCAAAGCTCCCCTTTGCCCCTTTGTATTCCATCCTCCCTCATTCCTCACTAAGTGCCTTTTTGTGCTTATTGGATATTTGGATTTCTTCTTCTATCACAAGCCCATGCAAATTTCTTGCCCTTTTCTCTATTGTTTTCTATCCTTTTATGATAATTTATAGGAGTCCTTTGTTGGTAATATGCGTTGCAAATATCTTTTCCTTTTCTGTGCCTTGCTTTTTCACTCCTTAAATGGTTTCCAAAGTGTAAAGTTGTTGAATTTTACCAGTTTTCCTTTATGGTTAGTGGTTTTGTGTTTTATTTAAGAAATCCTTCTCTACTCTGAGGTTGTGAAGATATTTCCTACCTTATCTTCCAAAAGCTTTATATTTTTGATGTTCATATTTAGGTTTTCATCTACATGGAACTGATTTCTTAGTATGGTGTGAAGCTAACTAATTTTTTTGGCATGTGAAATAAATAAAATAGAATGATAAATTTCTCAATATTTACTGATGATGCAACAAATGAAACAAGGAATAAAGGGATACAAGGGAAATTTACATGGTAGAATCTATAAAGCTTATTGGATGTAGGAGAGAAGAAGAGACATCTAGGAAGATATCCAGGCATCTGACTTGTGCAACTGAGTGGATGGTGATACAGTTTACTGACTTAGGAAACATAGGGAGAGGAGCAGTAGATGTGGATGAGACAACTCAGGAAAAGCTTGTAAAGAAGGAGCAGAAGGCCTGGGATAGTCCTGAGAACTCCAAAGTTTAAAAGAATAGTGGAGAAATAAGCAAAAGAAAATTTGAGAGAGTGGTCAGATAGGTGAATGGGGAAATCAGGAGACTGCAATGTCAAAGAGGCCAAATGAAGAAGCTTTTTGAGGAGGCAGTGGTCACCAGTACCAAGTGCTTCAAAGGTATAAGACAGGGTGAGTACTGAAAGCATCACTGGATTTTTTGACACAAAACTCCTCAGTGGTCCTCAAGACAGTAGACCTGTGAGAGGGGTAGTGGCAGAAGTCAGATCACAGAGAGTTATGAGTGAGCTGGGCTGCTCAATGCTAACAATTATTTCATGACATTAGTTTTAAAGAAAGGAGATGAGCCACAGAATGGTGGCTGGAATGTGATGTGAGGTCCAGGAAGAGTTATTTTTAGGATGGAGAGATATGGACATGTTTTTGTTTCAAGCAGAAGGAGTTGGGAGAGAGGAATCCCAGGATACTATATGTACCCCCACATTGACTCTTTATTTTCAGAGAGAGTAACCCCACCCCCAAGAAAGCCACATCATCTCAACTGATGGCTTGGCTTCACCAAAATTAGATGCAGCCAGAAATGAACTTTCCCAGGCTCCTATATCCACACCAGACCATTTACCTGCTGCCCAGATACTCTGCCTCTGTCCTGTTACTATGGAAAAACTGTCCTCACTCCTATAAAACCTGAACAATCCTTCCTACTGAGTTCAGAGTATTACTCTCTCCTTTTCAAGGGCTCCTACTTCACCAAAATTTTCCTTCACTACTGGACCACTGTCATCTGTATAGAAACAAGCACCCATGTCTCCCATCCTATAAATACTCTCTCAATGTTTCCCCCACCAGTTAATGCTCTTATTTCTTTGTTCTCCTTCACAGAAGAAACTCTCAAAGGGCTTGTCTGTAGTTATTCTCTCTACTCCCATTTTTATTTAACTAACTCCAATTGAGGTTCTATTATTATTATTATTATTGTTGTTGTTGTTGTTGTTATTATTTACTATTCAAGCTGTTATAGTTGTTCTCACTTTTCTCCCAAGGTTCTATTTTATAACTCTATTGAAACTTCTGTTATCATGTATTCAGTAAATCCATCAGTCACTTCTCAGTTCTCATATTACTTATCTCTCAGCAATACTTGACACAGTTGATCACTGTTTTCTTATAAATACCCTCCTTTTTTGGCTTTCATGACACCACATCACCTAGGTTTTCTCTTTTTGCTTTGTCTCATTTTTCTTTGCTGACCCTCTTCTTCTACCTAGATTCCAAGTGTTGGTGGGCCCCACAGCTCTGGCTTGATTCTCTCCTCTAACTACATTCTCTCCATGGCATCAAATACACCTATATGCTTATGGCTCCCAAATTTATATCTCTAGCCCTGATTTCTCTCCAGTTCATATAACCTGCTGACTACCTGATATTTCCATTTGTATCACTTTTAATAACAGCCTCAAACTTAATGTGGTCAAAACACAACTTTATTTCCCTCAGCTCAAACATTACCTCCTGACAAATGCCTTTCATGACCACCTTATCCAAAATAGTTGTCCTGTTTACTATCATAAAATACTATTGTATTTTTCTTAATAATCTAAAATGATCATGCTTGTTTGTTTACTAACGTGCTGTCCATTCCCTCACACTAGAATGTAATGTTCTTAAAGACAGGAACCCTGACTGTTTTGATTACCATTTATAGTCCCAGATCCTAGCACAGTGCCTAGCATACAGTAGGTGTTTAATTAATATTCATGGAATAAATGTTCACTGAAAAGGAGAAGTTGGAGATACAGGATACAGAGCAGATAAAGAAATGTGCATATACAGGTGGGATTGTGGATTTATTGTTAGGGAAGTAAGGGAATTTCCTGTCTGATAGCTTCTACTTGGTCTGGGAAGCAAAAGGCTAAGTCATCTGCTGGAGAGGTAGCAGGTGGGACGGGGGAAGTCTGAAGAGAGTGGAGGTTTGAGGTTATGATGAACAGGAAAGAGCTGATTATGGAAACAGAAGAATTTTTTTTTTTTAGCAGAGCTTAAGGTCCCCTTTCAGTAAGTGAGCACCAGTTTGCATGACTGTGTATATTTTTCCCCAGCTGCCTCCATGTGGGAACAGAAAGTTGGACAGTTGGATAGACCTGTTGGGTTGTGCCTGGTGAGTGGGAGGAAGGACAATGGGACAAAAGTACTTGAGGATGTTTCAGAGATAGTGCTCAAAATGCTAGACCTAAACTAATTGGGGAGAAGTTGAAATAGAGAGAAGGATTGAGAGATAAGGAATAAGACTGAGCTCCATGAGAGCAGAGATTGTGTTTGTCATATTCAAAGCTGTACACCCAGTACTTAACAGAATGCTTGGTGTGTGGTAGACACCTACTGAATATTGAATGAATGAATGGGTTATGTCATTGGAAGTGTCAATGAAGTTGAATAGTATGATGAAGTAATTGAATGAGAGAGTTGCAAAGATATGAGATTGTGGGGAATTGAAGTCAGGATTTCAGTGGTATAGCAGTTCTGGAGGATAACAAGGTCCATTTGTGACCCTGAGAGTAGGTGGCTGGAGCAGAAGAGGAGGTCAGCAGAGGTAAGTGGGCCAAAGAAATGAGAAGCCAGGGATTTGCAGTGGCTTTTTTCACATGAATTCGAAGTGATCCTGGATTTGACAAGTCTAGTGGTGGAAAGAAAAACTGAAAGAAGGGAAGTGACTGAGAGGTTCAACAATCACAGTCTGGAAGTTGCAGTGGGGAGTAAGGAAGGGACCTATTGCACCTCCAGATGCAGAAGTATTTACAAAAGGGAAAGACTCTCTGAGGATAGGCCTAGAGGGGAAGCGTGATTCTCAGGAGAGAGCCATGTTTCAGTTAAGGAAGGTGTTGGCAAGGGAATCTTTCTGCTTAGGCTGTAAGAGTATTTATCCCTAGAATTGGGGTTCCAGTGGGCACACTTTCAAAAAAGATGGGGGTGAGAGGAGCAGTGGAAGATTGAGTAGCAGAGTGGAAGCTTAGAACAGCATAAGGTAAGTGCTGAGAGAAAAGAGATGAGCAGAGGAGTTCATATCCAGGGTGGTGACTCCTAGAAAATAAGCATGTGAAGCCTATTGGTCCTGGTCCACAGGGCTGCCAAGTGAACTAGTCTCAGCAGTGGCCCCACTGGGTTGTAAGCTCCACAAGCACTAAACTAGGGTCTATATCAGTCACTACTCTACTCTCAGAACCTAGTACTCTGCTGGGCATGTGGAAGGAGCTCATTACATTTTTGCTGAATGGATGAGTAAAAGAAGTGGATGGAGAAACACACAATACCAGCCCACTATAGGTGCTTCATTGATTGCTAGTGCTTGATAGATGATAGTATTATTCCTGGTATTTTATGATGGATTCACTTATCCATTTGCATATATAATATGCCCTTGGAAAGGGTTTGTTAATGGACATTAATGAGGGTTGTGAAACACCAAATCCAGTTAAGGCTACTGGCATGTATCCTGAGATGGGGACTACAATTTAAGAAAGCTATGAACTTTGATAAAGCTATCAAGCCAACTGTAAAAGGAGTGGGAATCAGAAAATAAGAATATGTACGTGTTTGGCCTGCAGTGCTCCTGGGACCAAGACACCTGCAAGAAACAGAACTCTGTTGCCCAGATCCCTCTTCAAGGGTGGACTTGTTGCTGGGAGTGCTGTCAGCAAAGAACTTCTATAGCTACCAGCTTCTTCTGGGATTGCCTGAGCTGGAGAGACTCACCTCACCTAAGGTCAGGGCCTTGGTGGGGTGGCCCACAGCCAGTGACTTACTGAAAAGGGTACAAAGGCCTGCCTTTGGTCCAGTGCAGGACAATTCTGACAAGGCATTTTGACATCAGGGCTTGCCATCAAATCAGCTGAAGATTTGTGGTGCCTGTGCTGGTGCTGTTCTCTCCTGCCTAAGCCTGTTTCCTTCCCTTCTCTAGCACAGATGTTGATCCCTGGGGCCTTCGCTAAGAAACACCTTGCATACCAAACTTCATTCCAGAGTCTGCTTCCTGGGAACCCAACCTGCAGCAACACATTGACATGTGTAGCAACACAATCAGACTTGTGTGATTTCAGGGACCTGGCAGGGATATAAATGAATGAAGCTGGTTGGATTAAATATAGCAGGGAGTGGTGGAGAACTAGATGAACTGGAGAGGTTGTGCCCTATCTAAATTTCTAAAAATTGAAAAACAACATTCTGTGCAATGGATAACATGTGTAAGCTAAGTTCAGCCCCCGGGCCTCTTGTTGATGACCTGTGCTTTAAAGGTATACTCTCTCTTTAGTTAATGAATATACCAAACCCTGCCCTTGGTATGTCTTTTGAGTTTTCTCACTGTGGGTTAGATACTAAAAGCTTCACCAACTCATGGTGCGGGGTGAACACTAGACTCTAAACTGCAGGGTCCCACAGAGGCACTGCTTGCATAAGGCCCACCTTGAGCCAGCCTCCTTTTTTGACCTTTATCTTAAATCTGAACATCCGCTATTGTCTGAGAGTAGCCCTGGCCTCTCTCCCTTCCCTTGTAAGCTTTCTAGCTTGTTTCCAGCTCTGTTGTGTCTTTTTGGAAGAGCAGCCTGGTGCTGTCTGGGGACATGAACTGCACGGGGCCCAAGGAGACAAGGATGCTGGCTGCAACACTTTAGAGGTCTGGACCAGTTAGGAACAGAAAACAAAGCTCCCTTTGCATGGGAGTTGACCCTTGAATATAGGTGTCACCACCTGAATGGTGGGACCATACCTTTTCTGAGAGATGGAAGTGATCTGGGCCACATCAGGTCTGTGATTTTTGCTCCCAGGCCAGACTCACACTGGACTGCCCTGTTGGATGGCTTCATTGAACCAGAGAACAAAGAGGGAGAGCAGCCCTGAGCACAGTTGCTAAGGCAACTTCCTTCCCTCAGGAGCCTGGCAATGGTGGCAGCCCACTTCACCAGAGCTTTGCTTCACCCATAGCCCCTTGTCTCCATGAGCAGTTGAAATCAAATCCTCGAGGCAAAGCCCTCGAACACACTTTACCTGACTATATGGCTGAGGTTCCCAACTCAGTGTGCCAGGTTTCTGCAAGACACTGTGCCCTACACATCTATTCAGGGCTCTCAGAAGTTTATGAGAATCAGATTCCATGTGTGTGGGCCCCATACTTGTGTGGTCAGGAAAACATGCTCACAAACTGGGCTTAGTGTCTGAATAAAGGCATCATTGCTAAAATGAAAACCAGAGGGGGAGACAGAAAACAATTTGAACAGAAGTTGTTTATTTTAAGAAGACACAAACAGCTCTAGCTATATAAAGAATACAATTCAATTGCTGGTAGCAAGCCAGTAAGGAATGGTTTTATTAAAAAAAAAAAAAAGAAGAAGAAAGAAAGAAAGAAGAAAGAAAGAAAGACTAGAAAAACCCTTTGTAATATCACCCCACAGAGGGCTCCCTTTTATTTTGTGTTGGAATTATAGAAAGACTGGGATTCCAATCCTTCTTGATTTCTGTTGCTTCTTGAAATTTTTTTCCATGGACACATTCTCATCACTGAAGGGATTACCTTATTTCTGCCTTCCAATTTAGGACATTGGTTTGTAAATTCCAGTCTCCCTTATTTTCCTTAAGTGCATTGTTGGCACTCAGTGAGAACTGAACTGTAGTGCTAACTTCACAGAAGTCCATCTCTTGACTATGCATAATAGGACTAGTCAATCCTCCTTCCTCATTTTGCTTTTGGCAAGTGTGGCACTTTTGCTGCCTTAGAGTCAAAGGCACAAGTCTGGATCCCTTCCTAAGCCTGGGAATCCTAAACAAAAGGCAGAAAGAAACTGTTTCATGGATGCTTTCAAATCAGGAAATCCTGAAAGTAACTCATGTCTCTGACTTTTTAAAACTTAGATTTCAGTGAGTGGGTAGATCCCTGGGCTCAAATGACAGATGGTCAGTTAAAGATCCTAAGAAGCAATTTGCTTAGATAGAAAAATCTACAGCCTGAGAGATATGTCTGAGTGACCGAGTCCTTAACAAATGAAAGTCATATCTCTCTGTGTGTTGGCCTGTTCAGAACTGCCACAGAAGAGTTTCTTCAAATGGCTTCTTGGGAGAAGCCAGCACAAGTCAGTGGAAAAAATGAAAAAAAAAAAAAAGGGAAACGCCTCAGGAGCCCCCATAATCCCCTTCTCCTTGACTAGCCACATCAGACCTGGACCTAGACCAGAGAACTGCTGTGAGCAGTGGATGGGGCATGTGTGCACATGTGTGTGTGTGTGTGTGTGTGTGAGAGAGAGAGACATACATTAGGGAATGGGGACTTCACAGACTAGCCAGAGAAACCACACTTGCACACACAGGCATACACCTTTTCATTCACTCATATCTCCTCATGGTTATATGAGCAAATATGAACATGTGACTCTGAGCTTTATACCTCCAAGTAATAGCATTAGAGATAGACATGGAACAAGATGGAGAAAGATGTGAAGGAACTTTAAGAAATAAATCCTTTTAGAGGTGCAGGAAACAGGAGGTGGTAGTGTGTTGAATACCTGCTGATTTGGTGCTGCCCAGGGCATCCCAAGGAGCTCATCCCTGGGGGCAGGGACCCAGGAGGCAGGAGGTTTTGGTGGGAAAAGCTGGAGACACAGAATACCTTCTATAACTCATTGTTTTTCTTGCTGGGGCCAAGTCTAGAATAGGTCCAAATCACATTAGAAAATGGGCATGTGGACATTCTGAGTTTTAAAACCAGTCATTGGAACCAAGAGAGCTGGGGATTTTCCTAGGAAATTGTATATTAGACTAGAGTCTCACAGCCTGAGCTACCAGACTTTCCAGGGACGGCCCTAAACTTGCGATGGCAGTATGAGGCAGAGTGGGACAGGTGAACCACAGTTTGGGGGTAATGATGGGACAAAAGAAATAAGAAAGCTCAGAAATCCATGCTTCCCTGCCAACTTACCTTAAACTTGCAGAAGCAGAGGCACATTGGCTAACCTGGATAAGAAGGCTAGAGAAAACAATGAGGGTTCCTACACTGAAGTAGTCAGTGAGGATGATAGATAGATGATAGATAGATAGATAGATAGATAGATAGATAGATAGATAGATAGATAGATAGATAATAAAGGGCACCCTATTGAAGACTAATAGTTGGCATAAGCAGCCATTCTCCACCCACCTCTGTGAAAAGTTGGGTGACAATGCAGGACATAGGAAATCAGTGAGCCATATTATGCAGTACACAAACCAGTGATCACATGGGACAGGTCACAGAAATGCCAGTCTCAAAGGATAGTCTGGACCAAGGCTCAGCAAACTATGACAAGTGGGCGAAATCCAGCCTGTGGCTTTTATGCCCCAAGAGCTAATACTTGTATTTACATTTTTAAAGTGTAAAAATACCTTTTGAAAGGTCAAACACCAAAAGAGGTTTTTCTACTGAGGCCATATGTGGCCCACAAAGCTTAAAATAGTTACTATTTGGCCCTTCCCAAAAAAAAATTTATCAACCCCTGATCTAATGGTGGGGAAAATACCACCACCCTCTGAGCATTCCTGAAAAGGGAAACCAAAAAGGTCCAGGAGAATAAAAGGGAACAATGGAAATTACTGGAAATACCACTCCATATGACTAAGACCTAAAGGACCACTGCCTGCAACTCCACAGAATAATGAGGTATGCATGAACTATGGAGGGAAACCCAAGAATAGCTAAAGAGAGAGTTAGACTAATGAGCACTAGGCAAAGAATGTTCTGGAAAAGAGACTGCATGCAGAACTCAGTATGGTTAGAGAATTCTGTTATTGTTTGATAAGATGAAGATAGAATTTGAGCCCAGGGATTGACAAAATATCAAGCTAGGTGAAGTTTCTAGGACACACTAAGTATCTCATGAGCATGTAACAGTCTGAAAATCTCATAAAATTTAAGAAGGGAAAGATAAAGTAGATTCTAGGAAAGCCTATATTGGCTTGCTCTACTTTAAATAAACAGCAATTACAAAAGTTCACACTAAAAGAAAAAGTAGAGGCTTTTAGGAGACAGTAACAAGAGGGTTCTTTGTTTTTCAAAAGAAATCACCAAAATATTCCCTTACATAGAAAGCTTCTCTCCTAAAAGTGGAATTTGATGCAAAAAAATTCATTTTTCAAAGGAAAACATCCATTATACAAAGTAGAATACATATATTGAATTTGGAGGAAAATTAATGTTTCTAAACTGTAAATCAGATTTGTCTTTGAATTTGTGAACTAAAGAACTCTT
Source organism: Carollia perspicillata (assembly GCA_004027735.1). Lineage (NCBI taxonomy): Eukaryota > Metazoa > Chordata > Mammalia > Chiroptera > Phyllostomidae > Carollia > Carollia perspicillata. The sequence continues at coordinate 36,386 of PVKM010002538.1, read as the reverse complement.
GATCATTTTTCATATATATATATATATATTCACTGAAATATCTGAGAAACACATATGTCATAAAAGCAGAAGCCAGCTGTAAATCTTCTATAAATGTAGTGCTTTAAAATGAGAAAACACTGAACCCAAAGGCAGGAGACCTGAGATTGAGGCCGGGCTCTGCCACTGTGTGACCTTGGATGAATTATTTAACCTTTCTGGGCCTCAGTTCCTCATCTTTAAAATAAGAAGTTGGTCCCTTTGAGCTCTAGTATTCCATGACTACCGATAAATATAGAAATAAGATAAATACAACAATTTAGAAATAAGAAATATTCCCCAAAGTAAGATTTGGAGCCAGTAGAAAAAAGTAGCAATGAAATATAATAAAAAGAATAAAATTTTAACTACTAGCCAGAGTAAATATATCTCATTTAAAAATTAATGAAAGATTTGCAATTTACAATTGATCAGGAGAGATAAGAACATACACATAGATATTTCTTCACCAGCATACATACAGAGGAGGAAATGAGTTTGGGGTGACTTGTACAATGAGCACAATGCTGTGTTTGCATGCATAACATTCTATAAAATTGGACATTAGAAAAGCTCAACACCACGTAAGGAATAAATTTCTATAAAGCTTGGCATTAAAGAGAGGCTAAGAGGAGTTAACTGGTTGTTCCCGTTTATATTTTGTTTGAGGATTTGTTGATATCAAATTCTGCTATTTAGGCAAAATCTTAAAATTGAATATACTTCTGCCAGAGCCCTTCTAGAGAACAGCAAGTAGTTGATTCAAACTGATGATTTCTTAACACCACACAACAACATGACAATATATATCACTTAGCCAGAGACTGATCACTGTAATGATAGGAGAAATGATGGGAAGGTTGGAATCATTTGGAGAGTTGCGACTGTAGTGATCCAGGAGCTTGAAGAAGTAACATCACTAGAAGAGACACACGTGCATGCGCACGTGCCCACACGCACCCCCCACTCCCCACATACATTCCAGGGCTGCTGCTGCTGCTGCTAGTCCTGGTACCATACTTTGAGAGGCACTGGTTTAGATTTGGGGCTTCACTGAGCAAAATATATACCTATTTCACACAACCCATAATCTATGCAAATGCCTTTTTGCTAAACATATTAAAAATGTCTCAAATGTGTGTCTATAACCATTTACTATTGTATTCCTCTATAAATCTGTTTCCAAGCCTTCTAAGACTTTTTCAATTTAATGCCATTGTTTAAATAATTATATTTTTTGCTGCCCTTTGACAAAGGCAGCTGTTTGTACCTCTTTCCCTCTCTCTTGTCCATTTAAATCCCTTATTACTTATAGCTGAAATACATACAAAGGGTTTTGGGGGGATCTTGTCTCATTCTCACACCAAGCTGAAGTGACAGCACAAAACATAGATGGCGGGGAGCAGAGGCTCATGTTCAGTAAACTTGTATCTCCATTAAGTTTAATAGTCACCACCAATATTGGACTGACATTGATTGGACAATATTGGACACTTCCACCTTTCACAAACAGGACACATCTTCACAAACTCTTTAAATCCTTTTGTTTTTACTCAAATGATAAATATCATTAATTCCATTTGTGTAAAAATGTTAATGTACAATATGAATTATCTAGGTCTTTTTAGTGCTTTTTAGTAGCATTTCTGAGAGTCCCTTGGTTGTAGCCATATTGAACAGCACTAGATATCAGGATAATTGAATCAACTATCAATAATTTACTATAATAATTCCAGGAGATTAATGTATTTGTCATATTCTGAAGTTAGCTGTCAGGGAATTTGGCCTTTCCATGGTGAAAAAAAACAACACTTCTGCAACTAATTAATGCCTAAAATTCTACAAGTAGAATTTCATTCCTTTGGCATAAGGTTTTTTCCCCTGTTAAACTGCAAACAACCTTCAAAAGAGGTAGCATTGAGCCTTATAATCTCAAAGTAAAGGAATTTATCCCTTTCCTGAGAGCACACTTTTCTTAGCTAGGAAGAGAACAAACTAGGAGGCACTCAGAGGAGTTGGTGCTGGGAAGAAGGTCTAGGAAGAATGGAGCAGAAAGAGGAGACCAACGATCCCAATGACCAGATCTCCAACTCATTCAGTATTTTGCTGATGGGTTATCCTGTTGGCATCCCTTACTAAAATGGGTACTAACTTGCCACTTGGAGCAGGTTACTTAGAAAGCAACCATGTTTTCTGATAATAATGAAGATTCTTTGATGGATATAGGCTTACAAAAGTTTAGAGTAGTGGAAAAACAGGTGGCAATAAAAACATCTGGTGCAACAACAGGCAGGGAGTTACCCCCTAAGTCAGAAGAACCATACTTGCTCTTAGGAAGAAGATAAACTGATAGTACTTTATGGAGTGCAAATCACAGAGCCAGGACAAGGGTAAGGCACTTGCACAGCCCTGAGAGTGGGCGCCTTCTTAAATTTTGCACCCCACAAGCCTCACTTACCTCACTCCAGGCCTGGCCCTGGCAAATCATATTAAACTGAAAGCTCACCATTGTGTTATACACTTGGTGCTACTGAAAGGCTGCACTGGTGAGGAAAAGAGCACTGACCATGAGCTCATCTTTTTAGGGAAGAGTGCATTTATGAGGAAGAAGGCAGGTGCATGGACAGAACTGCTCAGACTGATAGGTACAGTGGGACCGTGATCCAAACCGTGTTGTCTAGAGTTAAAATGAATGTCTGGTAATATGCTTGTTGAATCTCCTCTGTCTTTGCACATTCAAAGTAATGTTTCCAGATCAATTTGTCAGTCTGTGGTCATTAAGCTAACATGAATTAATTTGCTGCCTTGCTCTTGCCTCCTTCAAGGGTGAGCTGTCAACTACAGCTGCAGTTCACAGGGATTGTGGCTAAGGGGCAAGTTGGGGCCAGGTGGAAGTCTCAGGAGAGAGACTGAGGCAGGCAAAGGAGAGGAGACACCAGCAGCTTCTTGTTATACTGAGAATGACTTGCTCTCTAGCCTCAACATCTGAACCACAAATATGTAATGAATACCCACCAAGAGCAAAGCACTCTTAACTACCGATTAACTTAGACTCCCAGAGATGACTTCCTGCACTCCTGACTGGACTGCCTGCTGCTATTGGTTGGAATCAGAGGAAACAAAGGGACAGAAACAACTTGAATGGAAGCTGACCTCCTGGGGCCAACTTCATGTCATTTGCACCTCTTCTGTATTCCACCTCAGAAATTGTTATCATTATTACTCATAATAGTAATAGTGGCAGTAGTAGGTTCTCTGAAAGCCTTTCTGGAGGGGCTCTCAGCCTCTCTTCTCCAGTCTCAGCAGAGTAGGTGCAGAAGGCAGCAAATACTGTGGTTTGTGCCTGGGTGGGAGAAAGAGTTGGTGTTATGATAATCAAGGGGAGGAGAGAGGTTGAGTGTTACGAGTGGGAAAGATGTTCACTGTTATGTTCATTGATGATTGGTAGAAATCAAACAGTTTGGTTGTTGTTTGTTGGAAACTAGGTCCACCTCTTGCAAAACATTAAATGAATATTTCTAGTCCTCCATGTTACCGCTAACCGCACGATCTCTGCCTGAAATCCTCATGTGCTAATAGGAACACCACTGGACATTTGAGGGTCACAGTGATGATGTAGAAAATGTTCTCAAAATTCCAGGCATACAGAGTGTTGTAGAGGAAAGTAAGACTCAAGGTAATTGGAAAATATACAGGTGTCTGGGTATTCAGCTTAGAATCTTTTGGGGAGACCACCAGAATTAGCAGGTGAGGGGAGAGGCAAACCCCACTAGAAGTAGCAAGCAAGAAGCTTCCAGAAAAATCAGGAGAAGTAATAAGTCCTATACTGCATGAGTCTTATACTTGGCTTTAGAGTTCAGCTATTACTAATGGTCCTGCCCAAGGAGAAGGACCTGGCTGTCTTTTACCTCTGTTAGGCAAAAGCACAAATTGTCCTTCATTTTCCTACTGAGCAAGATGTTTATGTGTTTTGGAATTCTGAGTCTGGGACAGACAAGTGTGGCATTCATATATAAATTAAGGCCAGAAATGAATCTATTTTATTTCAGGTTACACCCCTGAAATCAGGTCAGGTCTTTTAAACCAAATAATTTGAATACCTTCAAAAACACTTGGAATTTTGCTGTTTATTATTTTAAGTGGCTTCTGTCTAAATCAGGGGAAAGTGCTGATTGCAAGGGAGTAGGTGGGTCTGGCCTGTACTCAGAAGTCTAGAATTCAGAACTGTACCAACCAAGGGCCTAGGCCTAGGGCTTCTGTGTGAGAGGTTTACATCTTCTCAGCATTCAGTGTGGTTTTTTAGGTGCTCTGTCCCCTGGAGTGTGGGCAGTTGTGCTAAGAGCTTGCTTCTCATTGGTGAGTAACATGGCCTGTCAAAATCGAGATCTGCTTGTCTCTGGGGCAGTTTCTGCATCTTCCAGGAGGCTGACCAATGGATCTATTGGGTGGAGGGGGGTGAAGGAGGAAGGGGCTGGGGAACCATCTTTGTGGAACAGTCCACAATTGCATGTGGCTTCTTTTTCCCTAAGAGACAGTGGACAATTACCCCTCCATTACTGGTCAGCCAGCTTTCTTTATTCAATGCTTTGTCTGTTTCCCCCAGCCCCCCAAAACCGGACATATGAAAATCCAATGAATCACTGCTCTTTCTTTGCTTAGGAAATTGAACCGACAAGAACAGTTAGTGCCTATAAGCTTTGAGGTGGGGCAGGAGGGATCCCAATGATTGTTCCGAGGCTCCATCAGCAACCCATTTACCCAGTTCTTACCCTCTGTCCCCACATGGTTAACAGAAAGTTGGTCAAACAGTGTAAGCTAAATGGCAAAAAGTAGGCCTTTCAGGGGGTGTGTTATGGGCCATAGCAACTTGCAAGGCTGCCTTTTAGATTCTGGATATATCCTTTTAGTCTATATATTCTCAGTTTTAGACCATCATAAGACTTCCTTTAAACAAAACAAAACCAACCACAAACCACACTTACTTTCTTTCCTCCTTGAGCCTTTCATGACGCTGTTCCTTTAGCTAATTACTTCCTGTAATGAATGTTATATGCAAATGATATGAGAGTTCTTCGAATGCAGCATAAGCTGGGCACAGATCCTAGCTATCAATGTTGACAGACACTTGAAGGATCTGAAGGCGCTAGTGCGAGTCCCCTTGGCGAGATCAGAGTGAACAAATGACTGCCTTGTTTTTTGGCCGAGCTTGGTTCATCCAAACCAACTTGATCCTGACCTTTTCAGGCTAAGGGGTTGTGGGGAGGATCTGTATGTTGTTGAAACTCATCACCCTGATCACCGTGTAGACAATCAAACTACAAAAGGCATGAAGTTCAGGACAGAGTAACATTCATATTTTTCACAAAAGCCATACAATCAACCCCATGCCAAAATAAGTGCACACCTGCAAACCTCTAGAGGGAGAGAGCTACACCATGGTTGAAGAGGCATCAGAGTCTTTCTGTTTTTCCACAAAGTCATCAAGGCCTCACCAGGAAAATGTATCATCAGCAGTGGCTCCCCAGGTCCCCAGGTTTGGCAGCCCTCAGTCTGCTCTCACACTGTGCCCCTCAGTGACAGGAGCCATGGATGGAGCAGCTGGTCATTGTTTTAAAAGATGGCACATGTGTCTTTGTATCTGAGAATTTCTTCTTAGTGCATACCACTGGCAGGAAATAAGGAGAAGATCCGTAGTCAGTAATGGCAAGATGTTAAGTATGAAACCGTAAAATGTCTGAGCATGATTAAAGTGCCTGATGACTTTAGTTCTAGATAAAGTGGTCTCTCTCCTGCTGTCCAAAATGTGAGTTAAAGTAAAAGAAGTGTAGGCTCTTTTGATATGTTCATGGTTTGTTTTTAAAAACTTTTCTCTTCCCCCTTTTCTACTCAAGTTTAGTACCCTACTTGATCAACTCAGGGCTTAGGTACTGGGGCTATCGGTGGTGTCGTAGTCTTTTGAAAATTGTGCGATAATTCTCCGAGCCAGTGGATTAGTGGTCTTCAGCAGTTCGGCTGCCGAGGGGCGGGACCTTGGAGTTGCCTTACTTCCCTTCTTCTGTAGCAAGGCCTTAAAATCATCATTTCTGCCAGCATCTAGGCTGGCACTGCTGCTTGACCCTGCAGAGGCAGCTGACTCACTAATTGGAGAATCAGCTGTGTTCCTTATTGGTGAGTAGGAGCTCGGTCTGCTGCCTCCAGCAAAGGTCTCCCCAGGCTCCTTCCAGCCAAGCAGCTTCCTTTTGGACCTAAATAAGAGAAAGTATGCTTTGAATGAATTCATGGGGCAGACATTTCCTAAGGCTTCATATAAGTTCATGTACGCCAGTGACGTGATCCGGGAACTTCCATGCAACAGCCTTGCAAGCAGTTGCACTCCCCACCTTTCTCTCACTCCACAAAGTCCTTGGGCTCCCTGGTCTGGTCCCCCTCCCTATACTCCTTTCAGTGCCTGCAGCTGGAGTCATTGGCCTGCACCTGTAGGCTCAGTCCTGCCCAGCTCTTGGGACTGAAGAAGAATTTAAGGAGTCAAGCTCAGTGACAGATCAAGACAGCCTGGGAACTGACCCTGCTCTAAACTGATGCTCTAGCTCCAATAACTGGGTTATTTCCAGTTTCTTCCTCACTGAGCCCCTGCTTTATGCCCCTGTCAAATAACTGGGTCCCCATCTGGTCCCCCCTTCACCTAAGTTCCTGCTCTGATACTCAGCCTGGTGCTCCACTTTACTTCTTGATGAGATTTTTTTTTTGTACAAAGAATTCTGTAAAGGGTTAAATGTCTACAACTGTAGACAAAGCTGTGAGAAAGCAGATGGAGCCACAATAGGCTGAGCAGTTGCTAGGAGACGAGGGGCCTCTCACTTGGCACCTGGTCCTCCCTTCCCTGCCCCTCCTCCACTTCACCCAAAGATGTCAGTGAATTGGCGATGTGAGGCCCTGTACTGCTTTCACATATGTGGGTATCTGAACTTGTCTCCGGTTTCAATTCTAATGGCTGCTTAGAGAGAGCAGTTTGTCTTTTGGTATAGAAAGGGAAGGCAATTACAATAGGAATTAAGGTAACTGGTCCAGACCTGTGTATTACAGTAAATAAATCTTCAGTTGTGCGTGAAGCCACAAACACGTCATCATCATCTTCTGCAATCCATTCAGCTGTTTTATCACTGATAACACTTTTCTCTTCGGTGCTGGATTCCATGGAACTCCCTAGGTATAAGAATCAGAAGGAATTACTTTGACCACAAGAGTAGGGACAAAGCACAGTCTCATCTGTATTTCATTTGATGTTCAAAGCAACTCAGGAAGAGCAGCAGGGTAGAGACTCTTAATGTCTCTATTCTGCAAAGGAACATGATGATGTTCAGAAAGTTAGTGATTTGATCAAGGTAGACTGAGTGCTGAAGATCAGCCTGGGTCCCTGGTTTCTGATGCTTCTCTGTTACAATGGGCTGCTTGAGCATTCTCTTGTTTTAAATGGGTCCTTTTAAAAAATCAAAAAGCCAAGAGAAATCTAAAGCAGTGACTCAACCAGTGGGTGGGAGTGGTACCTACCTGAATTTCAGAGTGAGTCTGAGGGGTTTGATGAAGAAATTCTAAAATTATCTCTGATTTTGATTTATTTGAATGTTTTAGTCATAATGATCTAATTTATATTGAAAGTCCAAAGCAGCTTAAAGAAGGCCATAAGATTTTAATGTTTGGCCCTGGCTGGTGTGGCTCAGTGGATTGAGTGCTGGCCTGCAAACCAAAGGGTCACTGGTTTGATCCCCAGTCAGGGCACATGCCTGGGTTGCAGGCCAGGTCCCTAGTAGGGGGCATGTGAGAAGCAACCACACATTGATGTTTTTCTCCCTGTCTTCCTCCCTTCCCCTCTCTCTACAAATAAATAAATAAAATAACAACAAAAAAAGATTTTGATGCTTGGTGTTGAGAGTTCAGAAAAGGAAGAGAACCATGGATGAACCTGGAGGACATTATGCTTAGCGAAACAAGCCAGCCACAGAAAGACAAACACTGTATGATTCCACTTACATGAGGTCCCGAGAGGAGTCAGATTCAAAGACAGAAAGCAGAATGGTGGTTGCTAGGGCTGAGGGGAGGGGGCAATGGGGAGTTAATGTTTAATGGGTGCAGACTTCAGTTTTGCAAAATGAAAAAAGTTCTGGAGATGGATGGTGGTGATGGATGCACCAGATTGTGAGTATACTTAACACTACTGAACTGTACATGTAAAATTGGTTAACGTGGTACATTTTATGTTACGTGTATTTTGCCACAATGAAAACAAAAAGAGACAAGGAAGAAACCCCAAAAGGATGAGAAATATTATCTAACTTAGTCTTATTGTTCCAGAAAAAGCTAACCGTCTAAGAAAGTGAGCTCCTTTTTCTGTTGAAAGCCTGCTGCTGGTAATGCATTCCATTGCTTCAGAAGCCTGCAAGCCCATCATGTCACTTGAACTCAGCCTGGGAGGGTACCCAGTCTTATGCATGAAACTAAACTCAGTGTGGCTAGTGCAAAGTACTGTACAGTGAAGGAGATAGAGATAGAGATAGATAGATAGATAGATAGATAGATAGATAGATAGATAGATAGATAGATAGATAGATCATCCTAGGGCAGAGGAAGCATGCCTGACTAGGTAGATGGACTCCTAAGGTCCTAGGATGCTAAGACCTAGGCACTGGAGGTTCCAGGGTAGACTGGCTCAAACTGAGCCTTGGAGATCTGTCCCTGGGTCAGTTCCAATCCCAAGGGCAGTGAGGCCTATTTAGAGTAACCCAAACCCTCAAGACATGTCCTTACTGACTTGGTCATCCCAGGGTCAGGATCATGGGGCACTGGCTTCTATCTCTGGCACTCCATTCTCAGCCTCATCTCTCCTGGGATTGAAGGGAAAAGCCAGCAGATAGTTTACTAACCCGGAGGGCTTGCCTCTCTTTCACTGTCAGCATGTGGTATTGAAGTGGTCCTTGTACCAGGTGATTGCAGGTGGTCACTGGTTGGGGGACACTTGGCATCTTCCTCCAGGGTGATGATGGGGCTGACAGGCAGCCTTGGTTCAGCCCCATAGGCCTCCATGTGAGCTGTAGGTGAGGTTAGAGGCAGGTAGAGAATGCTGGGCTTTTTTGGTACAGGAGGTGGAATCTTGCCTTTTTTCTTCTCAGCTTGTTCCTGGCTCTGGAAGCTAATTCTTTCAGGCAGAGCTCTCACCTTGGGGCCCTCATCCTCTGTGCTTCCCTGGGGAGGTTGCTGTGTTCCTGAGCAGAAGGCACCAGAGGAACTGGCAAAAGGTGTGAAAACAACAGATGATGATGCTGTTGACTCCCCTGGGCTTCTGGCCTCAGGGAAGCTGAAAGACTTTGGTTTCTGTACCATGGTGTAGATGTCTGGAGGGAGTGGCCTCATGTGTTGAATTGAGCTCTTAGGGTTCATAGCCAATGTAGGTGAAGTGAGAGGGTGCTCCTCAGGGACAGATGGTGGCTTATGGACCAAGCTTGGAGGCCTTCGGGCCAGTGGGGGTTTCTCAGCTATGGGAGGTTTCATCTTTCTCTCAGGCAAGGTGAAGACTTCTCCTCCCGATTCCTCAGCATAGTCAGGGCTCTCAATGTCATCTTCTGGCTCAGATTTGCTGACTGACCTCAGGCGAACAGAACGCAGGTCAGACTGAGTAACCATGGGCATGATTGGCTGATTGGGACTAGTTTTCTGGAGCAGCTTGGCTCCAAAATTTGTATCTGAGTGATGCCGGCTCACCTTGGTTTTGCTTCGGATAGAGATACTCATCCCAGACAGATCCAGGTAGGTAGATGAGGTCAATGGGAGGTCAAATGACAGTCGTGACTTGGAAATTTTTTCCATTGGCGATGTTGGGGGTAGTGATGACTTCCTCTCGGGTACCACTGGACGCACCCGGCCACTGCCACTCGGAGGGGGCAAGTGGCCCAAGGTCAAGGACATGGAGACAGTGGGTGTTGGTGTCTCTGACTGACTGGAGTATCCACTGGAGGGTGACATCAGCCCAGTGGGTCTCCCTGGGGAAGGTACCTCCCTGGCCTCTACCTCGATGGAGAGTTGTGAAGGTGTTGTAGCTCTGGAGGTGGAAGGGGAGGCAAGAGACTCTGAGCTGCCCTGAACTGGAGTACACTCAATGACCGTGGTGCCAGTGGCAGTGCTGGAGCTGGACAAGGACTGGTAGGTGTCACCAGATTTCCAGTCAGTAAGATACCAATGGTGGGAGAATTGTGTACCTTCTGGGTCTTTGAAGGTAGGCACGGCTGGGTGACCCTGGGATGAGTGATGACCTTGGTGTTCCAAGGAGAGGCAAAGGCTCCTGGGCCTCTGATCCTTGGGTAGTGCTGACCCACCTTCTGGCTCATCTTTGACCAGTGAGACACTGCGCATTGGTGGGGAAGGCTTCTTTTTGGCCTTCTTGAGTGAGATACTCTTGGATCTCTGCCTTCTATGCTGGGCCTCCTGTTGGGAACTAAGGGAGGCAATGTTGTCAGCACTGTTACTGCCCTCAGAACTTGTACCGGCATAAGGTAGGGCACAGGCTTCACTGGACTTCTGCTCCTCATTGTAGTCCACATCTGTGGTTCCTGAGTCTGTGGGCACAGACAGTGACCGCTCCCGGAACCTGCTGGCCCCACCTGGTCCTGTCTCCAGTCTTGAGGTACCACCACCAGTCAGAAGGCCAATCTTGAAGGGTCGCTCCGATGCTTGCCTTCGTGGCATAGGGTGTTCAGAATAGCCAGCTGATCCACTGCATCCTGCTGGGTTATCACGAATGACAAATACGGTGGCAGCCTCCTTAGGAACCAGAGGTGGCAGTGTGTGCACAGAAACCCATGCATTCCCAGAGGAAGGATGTTTTCCATTTTCATTGACTTGATTGCTCTGACTGGTGGCACTTGGAGTCATATAGGTAAAAGCATCTCCCTTCCAGGAAGCAGAGAATGTAGATTCTGTTGGTCCATTGCAAGAACTGGGGACACTATACACCATTCCCACACTTTCCATGCCAGGAGGCTTGGTGCCACCACGCACCTGGAGAGGTTCTTCCAGATCACTAGAAGGATTTCTCAGTGCTGGTGAGCTGAGATTTGGGAAACGAACTTCCTGACTGATTGCAACTCTTCCATGAACACCTTCTGGAATGGAATGACTGTGCTTGATGTCTGAGCTGGTCGAGCGAGCCACCCTGCCTGTGGGGCTGTTGCTGTGACCTGGAGGAGGGAAACACAAGAACATTAGTGGTGCAACCACGGATCCCCCAGCAGCTCCCATGATGGCAGCACCAAGTTTTTGCCAAGAAGCATTTGCCAACAACTTGATCAGAATTCCTTGGTTCTTCCTTTCCATAGATGAGAATGCAAGGGAAGTTGGGTCCTTGCCCATCATGACAAGGTGAGTCACAGGGTGCCCTTGAATTATCCAAATGGCTGCCAAGGACTTTCCAGCTTTGATTATTCCTTTTTGGAGCTGAAGTAGCAGGTGGGGACTACTTTGCGTTTTTCCTGGGCTTTCACCCCAGGCTCATGAAACAGTCACAGACCTCAGTGTTTACCTCTCCTAAGATGAGAGCAGAGGCTTTTGAACTATAAAAGACAGCACTGTGTGATTTTCAGCTCCAGCAATGAATTTGGAGTATGCCATAGCTGGAAAGCATATAGTATAGTTGCATTTTTGGCACCTGTCACTTTTTAGCTTTGCCACATGAAGACTTAAGATAAGCTACTGATGTGAGGGAACCATTTCAATATTCAAAATCCCCCAAGATTTCTCATACCCACAACAGTTATTACTGTTCTGTCATCATTACTATTACTACTACTGCTGTGATAAAATTTATAGTAACAGGAACCATCTACTGAATGCGCACTATGCACCAGGCACATGGTAGGCAAATTATATACAATAACTCCAATCCTCATAACAACACCACCAGGTTGGTATCATTATCCCCAATTTATAGTTGAAGAAGCTGAGGCTAAGAGAGGTTCTGTAACTTGTCCAAGGCCTCATGGTTAAGAAATGGAGAGCCTGGGTTTGCATCCACCTCTCTGGTCTGTGCTCTTTGGATGGCATTCATTTAACAGCAGTAATGGTTCTGTTAACATGGTGCTTTTAATGATAATTCCCCCCTGTACCTACTTGGGTAAACTTAACATATATGGTTATGTTCCATTTATAATGGGAAACAATAACGTAATAAATTTATACCTTGGGAGACCGGCTCTTCATGTTCGGTTGCTCCCCTTGACCAAAGGCCCTTGGTTATCTTTATTGGAGACCTGGCCCATAACCCAGGCACGTGCTCTGACTGGGAATCGAACCAGCAGCCCTTTGGTTCACAGGCTAGTGCTCAGTTCACCGAGGTATACTAGCCAGGGTCCCTTGGTTGTCTTTAATTATCACATTGGCTTTTTCAGAATAGCCAAAGCCCACCCCCTCAAATTATTCCTGTTCCCCATCACCACAATACCACCCAGGTGGCAGGACTGGAGGAAGTGAGCAAGGGGAAGGGTCTGGGGGATCAGCTGTAGTGGGGTCACCTTGGTCTCGCTGGGAAAAGTTAGAGAATCCAATAATGGTCCGCCTCCGCCTCAGGGTGGACTTGGGGTTCACGGCTGTCTCTGTATTAAACAATGAGTGTCGCAAACTTGCATGTTTATCAAACTGCTGCCCTGTAGCCAAAATAAAGACACTTGGGTACATCTTGGTTTCTGTTTATGGTATAGTGGTAATGGGCCTGAGGCAGAGAGAAGGGATGATGGCAGTAGCGATGAGCATGAATAGCATCCAGGCAGGTGGCCCTTCTTCCACATCCCTCCCAACATGACCCCAGATACCCAGAGCCCCAAGATATACATGCTGGCTTTCATAGGCCACACCCAGGGTCACCTGTGAGTATTAGGTGGCTGAGAGCCATGGTTTTCAATCCTGGCTACATGTGGAAATAAACCAGGCAGTTTCTGAAACTCCAGTACCTGGATCCCAGCCTAGAACATTTAACTCTTTGGGAAGAAGGCCCAGGTAGAAGCTGTTTCTCAAACTCCCCAGGTGGTTGATTACTACGATGTACAGCTTGAGGCGGGAACCACTACTATAGAGAGACAGATTGAGTCTAGAGGTCGCTTGACTGTAATTTTTTCTTAAAGAAAGCCTTTATGTGGGCCAGAGGACAGTGTCTCCAAGAAACTGCTTCACCTCCCCCCACCATCCAGGACGCTGCCTGACAGTCTGTCCTCCAGCCACCTTTCATTACTTTTTGGTGGTGACTGAGATCTATTTCTCCTAAAGCACTGGGTCAGTCTTTGTTCTTGTGGCATTGCTGGGCCAGGGACAGGGTGAGATGGGGGTGAGGTCTGCTGCTCCCCTTACCATCTCTCATTCAACAGTTGTCTAACCAAACCCTCCCCTCTCAGCCTCATAGCAAGGGACTCTGTGAACAAAGTTCAGAGCCAGCCTTATTGAAAGTAAGATAGAAGTTTAGAAACAAAGTGTCCACCATCACTTTGTGTGAGTCTCTCCTCTCACTCAGCTCTCACTCCTTTTTATACATCTCCCTAGGCTGTGGGCTCTATTTCTTGCCTCTGATTTCCTGAAAGGATGCCAGTGGCACTGGATGACCCTATAGCCAGGGAACGTCACCACATGTGGCCAGAGCTGTCCTCCTCCTCTTCATCAACTTTTCCCAGCACATCACAGGCCAATGTGGCTCACAGGGTGCCACTGGTCCCTTTGGGTCATGAAGTCTTTATTTCACCAGATTGTTGGCCCTATCTCCTTCTGAAATCACCAACCTTCCTCTTTCACTTATAGCCAGTGGAATGTAGAGCACAAATTAATAATGTGCGTGGTATAAGTGTCGCATATCCCCAAAGTCATGTCCAGCTGAGCTACACACATCATGTTTCCCACTCTCAAGGTAGTACTGGGCTCCTCTTTGGTGTTTTTGGCCTTAGCCTCTTTCTTCCCTTATTAAATACTTGCCACACCAGTTGAGGAAGCCCACCTCACTAGAAGATCAAGTGTCAACTCAGAGTGCCGTAGGCCTGTGGCCCATGCCCTGGGTATGAGCGTCTCTTTTACCACAAGTATTCTGAACTGCACACTTTCCCTCAGAGTCCTATCCAGACATGGCTTCTGGCACAAGAAGTTTTCTTTCCCCAACCCAAATGTAACTCAAACACTTCAAATTTCCATAGATGCTGCAGAGAGCATACAAGTTCATAAAGTTTCAGAGTTTTCTGTTAAGATGAATTTGTTTGCTATCAAATGGTCTCAGTTAATGTGGTAGTGCCAATAGAGGATGAAGAAAGAGCAGCCAGAGCCCCCTCTTCTGCATGCCTCTGTTCCCTGGCAAGAGCTGTGACCTTGACAGCGCAGGGTGAGCCAATAGCAAAGAAAGTCTCGCTCCCTCCCCCAGCACCCAGTGCATTTGGAGAGGATGGTCTGTAGTTGGCATGAAAGGAAGCAAACAGAAGTGGTGCTAAGCAACTCTACCAGAGATGTTGATGGGCACAATGTCAGAGTGCGTGGAGCAAGGCTGAAGCCACCGCTTCTCCTCTAGGATGGGCAGAGGGAAGGGGCTATTCCAGGCAACTTGCTTGTCGGCCGTGGTAGACAGGCTCAGGGAGGCCTCAGGGGCCCTCACACCCTGGGTGGTAGTCTCATCCTCGTTCAGCTGCTGTTTTGTAGGCTGTTGGGAAAGAAGGTGATGGAAAGGGTGTGCTCCTGACTGGAGATGAGCCATGCCTGCGGGATGGCTTGTCTAAGCAGCGTGGTTGGAGGCTTTGTCTGGGAGGCAGGAGAACATGGACAGGCTGCCAGGCCAGACACCTGCTGTGCAGGGCCCATCTCAGCCAGGCCTCAGGGCAGCTCTGCTGGTGAGCAGAGGGGAGCAGCAGCTTCTGGTGGATAATGTAAGCAGCTCAAGTCCCCCTATTGATGGGTGCAGGGTGAGCTCTGCATGCTGGCTGTCCCAGGTGGGGGACAAGGCAACTCACCATCAATACAAACTCCAGACGCCTGGCAGACTGGGGCCTTGGGCTAGGGGTGGGCTCAGGGGCCTCATCAGCAGAGCGGAAGGTCTGCCCCAGCAGTCTGGCCTCCGAGTACTGTTCCTCATATTCTTCTGAAAAACAGCACAGTGGATACACACTCTAGGGGTCCATGGCCAAGTGCTGGGCAGGGGAGGGACCATGAGCCAGGGCTCCTACTTTAGCTGCCAGGCCTGACTTGCATGGTTTCTTTAAGATATTTCCTGGCGTCTGAGCCTCTGGATTTGGAAATGCAAAAATGCTTACTCCCCAGGGCAATGAGAGCCAAGGAGAAAAGATAATCAATAAATTTGAGTTGTGCTGGTCTTAGAACTAAGCCTTTGCTTCAGTGGTCCCCACTGTGCTCAAATTGGAGAAGAGGCTCAGGATGTAGACACCTTTTGCTACTTTATGCTGTAAGGTCCTCTCTTTGAATTTCTGCAGCTTTTCAGGTTTTCTGCAGCCCTAAATGGGAAGTGACCTGTGTGAAGCACAGAGAGACTTGTATTGGGAAGTCCAATGTGCAGTGCTCCCTTGGATGTCAAGAACTCTTGCTCTAGATTCCAAGGGCCTGGCTTCCTGCACCTTAGTCCCACTATAGGTGGTGACAGGTCCAGGGGAGCTTAGGTGAAGGAGAGTGAAGTCAGAGAAAGTGGCAGGGGAGGAAGGAGAAGTTCAGGGGCATTGTCAAGGAGTAAGAAGGATGCATGAGATTTGAACTGGTTTCATTTAAGTGATGAATTCAAAGGAAGTGAGGGAATCCAATGAAATGAAGGAAGTGAAAGCCAAGAATCAACAGGCAGTCAGGAGTAGCCTCAAAGGTCGTCTGGTCCAACACCTCATTCTGGGCACAGACTTTCTCCTCAGCAGCCCTTCAATGTGCCTCTTCAGACTCCAAACACACCAGCAGAGAAGGGGAGGCAGCCTTCCTTCCAAGGCCACTGATTCCATCCAAGGACAGTTGGGACTGTCAGGTGTCAGGAAAGTTCTTCCTTATCTTGAGGTGAAATCTGCGTCCCTCTAAGTTTCCACCCACTAGTCCTAGTCCTGCCTGTGATGACAACACAGAACACACAGATTCTCTAACTGCACAGTAGCTCCTCTCTTATCTGAAAACAAAGCTCATGGTGTCTCTTAGAATCTTGCTGCTCTAAGGTCACCACTGTCTTGGCAAGAAGGTGGGGGTTATGGCTGTAGTCCAGCTGAGTGGCTATCTGCCATTTTCTATTCTCCACCAGCATTAATCCTCATTGGCATGAATAAATGAGAGCTGATGTCTTTTCACATTTAATTTAATGTTCACTTAAGATGTGTCTACTGAGCACCTCTTTGGGATCCATCCCTGTGCCAGGTGCTTCTGGAAACCTAAAAGATATCATTCTTTACATTGACAAGCTCAGGCTGATTAAGTAGACAAAGTATATATCCAAGGCTAATAGACAAATGAGTAACTGAGTGAATGGATGAAAGAAAGAGTAGTTTAGAATTATACAAGTCCTCTTGAACTGGATGGTACAAAGTGCCTCATGTGAGTGCTTATGGAGGGAGGGAATGGTGCAAAGTACAGAACTCAGGTTAAACGTGTTCTTGGATGAGGCAAGAATTGAACTTAAAAGAAAGTGTAGGGGTCAGAATGGGGTAGAGGAAGGGCTTCTAGGCTTGGAAAAAAGGTCTGAATGGGATGAGAGGGCCTGAAGGGGGTATAGAGCTTGTGGCTTGGCATTGAGGTTTTATGTATAATATTTTATTGAAATATAACTTACCTATGGTAAAGTACATGAATCTTAAGTGTATAGTTCAGTGAATTTTGACATATGCATTCCCCCTTGTAACCTCCACCCAGGTATTTACAGCACTCCAGTAATCCGTCTCATAGGTCTGAGCTTTAATACCATGTATGGTGGATAAATCCATCTGGTCAATGTATATGGTTTTCCTATTGGAAAGTCTTATCAGGAATCATCTTGTTATTTTTCTTTTCTTTTGTATTAACTTTAGTATTGTGCTTAGCTCAGCCCCTGTTCCAAAAGACATGTACTGGGAGCTGATGTTACATCTCATCAGGGTGTCTCCAGCAGCAAGATACTCTTGCTAAGCAATTTATTTCCACTCTATTTTTAATTCTGACAAAAGGGTGGCACATGAGGAATTCCGATTTTAAAGATGACTGATTAACTTGAAGCTCAGAGAGGGTGTGTATCTGCATAATGTCACACAGCTGGGTAGGTGTATGATTTGAGTTAGATTCTAGCTCTATCTGCTTTCCAAGTCTGGGTTTTCCTCCTCTGCCTGTGGTTACAGTGTGACTGCTAAGGCACATCAACTGGGCTGTTTCTCTGGGTGGGGAGAACCCAGCTTTGCCGCACTATGACCTCAACGACACTGGGTTGGGAATTGGGGATGAACTGAGTGCAGTAGCTACCCAAGAGACACATGGACAAGATTAATGCAAGAATAGAGTGAGTGAAGCCCAGAGGAGAAGATCTGCAGGTGCCTTTTTTGGATGAGTTACAGCGTTCCAAAGGCATGCATGGGTGATGTGGCAAGAGCAGGTCTGGAAGTCTTGTGGGTCACATTGTAGGAGTCTCTCTCATACAGCTGTCTTTGGAAATGGTTTGACCCATTGCCCTGTTTCAGTTTCTGTCCTTTTCCCTCCATGGAGTATGGAACTACAAAAAAAAAAAAAAAAAAAAAGGAGGGGGGGTTGTAAACACCATAGAAATAGGACCTTTTAGAATTGTGAGTCGAGAAGGCAAAAGATGGAAAATGTGTGCTTTGTTTTTCAACGGGTTTTACATGTTCTCTCTTTTTCTCTCGCTGGTCCCTGTCCTCTCTTCTGTGCCTCCCTCCAGCTGCTGCACATCTGGCCTGTGGGGTCAGGCTGCAGCCCCGCTCCCTCTCGGTACCTTGCAACAGGCTCTGGAGATTAAGCTGCGCCTCGCGAAGCAGCTCCTCTACACTCGGGGGCCTGCCTGAGGAGAGGAACACGTTCACTGGCTGTCGCCATGACGACCTCGAGTGGGCAGTCGCTGTCGTATTTTCCCGACCCGAGTTAGCTGCAGCTAGGGAAGGAGAGAGTCAGTAAGAGGCTCAGCCGAAGGGTGGGCGCGGTGGCCACTGGGCGCCCGCGGTTCCCGAAGTCCCGCCCCTGCTGGGGTGGGGAGGCGGGGCGAGGCTGTGCTTAAAAGGCGGGGATCCCGCAGCCGCAACATTTTTCCTCGAGAGATCCTGCAGCAGTCTGCTCCATCCCGGTCTGCCTGGGGGCTGCTGTCTTGCCACCCGCGACTTCCGCTCAGCGCCTCTCGGCTCCCGCCGCTGCCCGCCCTCTCCGATCCCCCGACGAGGTAACGCACCCCGGGCCCAGCCTCCAGGCCCAGCTTCTGGGCCTTGTGCCCAGAGCTCCCGCCCTCCCTCCTCGCCCCGGTGGGTGTGGCTCGGCCTACCCTGCGCTCGCGGCACTTCGCTCCCCTCTGGGGCCCCACCGCATTTCGACCTCCTTTCTCGGCCCTTAGCTCGGCACCCCCACCCTGAGCCCCCACCCTGCCCACGGACCCAGGGCCCCGGGCGAGTCCAGATGTCCGAGGCATCAGGAAATCTCAATAGCCTTCGCATGGCGAACGTGGCCCTGCGTGAGGAATTAAATGCCCTTCGCGGGGAGAATGCCAATTTGGGCCTTCAGCTAGGAAGAGCCCTGGCGGAGGTGAATTCTTTGCGGGGCAATGTCTCCAGCTACATCCGCTGGCCAGTGCCCGTCCTTGCAGAGGAGAACTTTGAGTTCCCGCTCAATGAGATAGACTCCTTGCCTGAGGGTGAAATGCCCTTCACGCGCTGGCCTCCCCCACGCACCGAGCCGGAGTGCGCCCCGGAGGAGCTGTTGGTCAATGGGACCCAGGACTGCGGCACCTCTGATGGCCAAGTCGACCCTCCCCCGCAGTCCAGCCCGCCCCCGCCGGCACTGCCCCCGCCCGCCTCCAAGGAGCTGCCCGCGCAGCCTCCTGTGCCACCTCTGGAGCGGCCTGAGCTAGAGCCCTTTTCAGGAGACCCGGTCTACCTGCCTGAATTCCTGATGCGGTTAGAGACCTTCATAGCCGACCATGAGGATCATTTCCCCGGGGGTGCCGAGCGGGTGGCTTTTCTGATCTCCTTTTTCACTGGTGACGCCAAGGACTGGGCCGTCTCAGTCACCCAGGAAGGAAGCCCCCTGCATGCCAACTTCCCGCGCTTCCTGGATGAAATCCGTAAGAAATTCTGTGGCCCCATCCCCCCAAGTGTGGCGAAAAAGGCCATCCGCAAGCTCAAGCAGGGAGACTGTACCCTTGGCAGCTATGCAGATGCTTTTCAGTTCCTGGCCCAATTCTTGTCTTGGGATGACTGTCGCCTTCAAAACCAGTTCCTCAAAGGCCTGTCCGAATTCTTCCGCAAGGAGCTCTTATGGTCAACTGAAATGGCCGACCTGGACGAGCTGATTCTCGAATGTGTGGAGATAGAAAGGAAAGTGCGTGTCCCCAAGCCAATCCCGCTCCCTGGGGTTCGCAATATCTTCTTCCCTTTTGCTGCAGACCCTAATGTCGAGGGCAGTGGAGAAGAAGAGCGCTACAGTGAGGATGAAGATGCGGAGGTGCGCAGGCGCAGGCTTCACGACAAGGACCAGCGGAGGCGTGCAAGAGCTATTCAGCAAGAGATGAGGGAGCAGGAGGAGGAGAAGAGGAAGAAGGAGGAAGAGATGAGGAAGAAGGAGGAGGAGATGAAACAGAAACGGGAGGAGGAGGAGGACGACGACGAGGATGAGATTGTGGTTGTGGATGTTGTGGACGAGGAAGAGGAGGAGATGAGGAAGAAGAATGAGGATGAGAAAAAGGATGAGGATAAGGGCCAGGAACCAGGGCAGGAGCCAGAGCAGGAGCCAGAACAGGAGGAAGAGACCGAGGATGAAGCCCAGGATGATGACCTAGATGAGCTGATGGAGGTAGAGCCAACCTATGCTAACGCTTCATCCCAGACTACTGGCTACTATCATGAAAATTTCCTAGATACATCGCCTCCAATAATACAGCCCAGCAGACGGAGGAACCAGAATCGAGTCCCACTGCTGGAGGGCCTTCCAGGTACCAATTCGCCTTTCTACAGTTCGCCACCGCTGATTCGCCGAGCAGGTCGCTTGGGGCAACGCCATACTCGAAGACGGCCCCCGGTGCTATTCCGCCTCACTCCAAGACAGGCTGGGCACCGGGCTTCACGTGGCCGAATTCGCGTGTGAGTGCTGGGGTGAGATGGCCACCCGGAACACACCCTTCTACTACATTCCCTGCCCCTGCTATTGCTGCCACATCTGCCCCATTTGCTGACCAGTACTTAAGGGAGTTCCAGACCTGAAGAACCTAAAGAAGACCTGTAGAAGATCTGTAGAACTCCAGACCATCTTGCAGCCCTGACCAGGGAGTGACATGTGCCCAACCAAAGCCACCTGGGAAAGGAGGGATCAGCAATAGCTGTCCTCTTGACTGGGCACTCTGCTCAGTCCTGCCACAAGCTAGCCATCAGGTTTCTGGGCCTATTCCTATAAATGAACTGGTCACCCCCTCATATTTCCCTTCTAGTTGTTCCTAACCCTGTGTCCTATGCTTTTATCCACTCTGACTGGCTCACCAGGACTTCCTTCACCCAATGCCTCACTGCTCTGCCCCAATGAGCAAAAGGACAGGCTACACTGAACTCCTAATGGCACTGAGGCCACTAATTATTAAACATAATGGACAGAGAGCAGGATGCTATCAAGAAATGTGCCTAGAAGCCTACACTTGCTTCAGTCTCCAGCAAAAGGGCCCTAAAGATGACCCTACATCTAGCCCAGTGAGGGTGGGCAAAGCCGCATGTCAAAGGGACAACTTGATTGAGGTTTGTCCTTGACTGACTGAGCAAGCTAGTTCCACCCTCACACAGACTACTACATCAGGGCCCTTGAACCAGCTTGCCAAATCTGGGGCCCTCTCCTCTTACTACACTGCCCTCCTGGGCATCCCCGCTGGACAGAGCCCAGTGTTACCGCTTCCTTTCATGTTGCCTGGAAGATGGGGGAGGAGGAAGAGGAAGAGGACCAAAAAGAAGCAGCAACAACTCAGTTTCACATTGTGAGGAGTGACTGTTTCCTTAGGGACGGTGGTCTCCTCCCTGGGCTGTGTCTTGGACAGCAGCACCCAGCCAAAGGTCTTTGCAAGAGACTTGCCATGCTTGGGGGTTCACAGAGGCTTAATTGGCCTTTCCTTCCTGGACTGACAAGGAGAAAAAGGGCCCAAGCCCTGCTCTTCAACTTCAATTTATAGAGTTCCTTAGTTGTCAGAAGGGAGAGGAAGTTTCTCTCTACAGAGACTGCAGCCTCGCAGCCAAGACATCCTTATGTCTCTCCCATGGGTGGGAAGCCATGCCTGATGCTGGGCTTCAATGAGATGGTAAGGCTTGACAGGGTGACAGCTTCCTAGTAACTAACTCCTGGGACTTCTGGGTACAAACCTCAGGACCCTTATAACGAGTCCTGTTGCTTGCCATGGGTCCAGAAACCACTGCTTGTGCAGTGAAATGGACATACCATGTCACTGGCCACAGAATGCCAGCCAAACCCACTGCTGGCCTGAACTGCCCTTGACACTGAGCCGCCTGCACAGTGCCTGGCAGCTGGGCAAGTGCAGCCAAGGTGTCTGTGGCCAGAGGGAAGGAGGCATAGTAAATTAAGCCTGTGTTTTTCACCGGAGTCCGATAGATAACCTCAGCCCAGCCTTAGGGTTTTGGGCCTCCTGGAAGCAAGAGGAAGGAGCTGGAGGAAGAGGAGTCACAAAGAAACCCAGTTCATCTGCTGGCTGGTTGCTGGTGAGATCTATTCATCAGTGGGAGGTAAGAAGCCCTTTTGTTTATCATACATTTCTCAGCTGGGGATCAGCAGAGCTGGGTTCCTATAACCTGTTGCTACCTTTTTAAAAGGCCTCCCCCTCCTCCAAAGAGAAAAGTGATACCTAATCATTACAGAAAATTTGAACAACAGAGGAAACTATAAGCACAAAAACAAAAACAAAAACACCCAAACATTCAGAAACCCAGCACACAGAGGCAAGTATTATTAACACTTAGCTGCCTTTCTTTCCAGTGTGTTCTCAGTGCATCTTGTCAAAGCTGAAATCATCTTGCAAGCTCTTGAT
The DNA here is from genome assembly GCA_004027735.1 of Carollia perspicillata. NCBI lineage: Eukaryota > Metazoa > Chordata > Mammalia > Chiroptera > Phyllostomidae > Carollia > Carollia perspicillata. Next base: position 14,137 of record PVKM010002538.1, on the reverse strand, counting down.
CAGCAGGATTTAAAATGGCTGCCACCTATGCAGTCAGGCGTACTGAATAATTGAAGTATTCTCTTAATTCTTTGGACATTTCAGTTGCCTGGTTTCCCCGCCCCCATCCCCACCAGTGCAGGAATGAACAACACTGTAAAGAAAATTTTGTCTGTTTTTCAGCTATTTTTCCAGGAGAGAGTGACAGAAGGGGAAGTGCTGTTCTTCGAGGCTGTGAACCCTGTTTGCTGATGGTCGACATACTGGCCCTGCTGCCCATGTCCCTGCTGGAGAAGTGCAAAGGACAGGTGCCTTGCACCCCCGCTTCCAGGGACCCCTCAGCACAGGCCCTGCCTGTTTCCGTGGTGCTTCCACCCCGAGACCTTGTAGCCTCAGCCAGGGAAAGAGTGGGTGAGCAGTGACCTGGTTCCTGGCCCTCTGGTGGCAGGGGGGCCTGGGCTTCCCTTTGACCCTTTTCCCCCGCTTTCCCAGATCTTCAATATTCGTTGTGATGTAACAGCTACAAGAGCTGTAAGAGGAACTATGGGCTTTGGGCACTTTCTTGGGCTGAAAGAGGGATGGGGGGTGGGGGGGATGCATGCAAGGGTATGAAGGCGGCCCAAGGATTCCCAAAGACTCGGGAGGAAACCTGTTGGAAATAAATGTGTTATTGTTATTGTGTTATTGTTGCATTACTGTGATGTGAAGATAAATTCTGTATGCTAAAGCTTTCTCCTCAATAAAAATATAAAGGGTGTGTAAAGACTGTGTCTGTCTGGGTTACTGGGCAAGCATGGATGGATATAAGCAATAGGCATCAGGTACTTCCCAGGCACTTTACCTAAAGCAACACTAGCCTGAAGGCGTGCAATCCTCAGATAAGGAAACTAAGGCCCACTGAGGTCCAAAGGACCTACCTAGAGTCATATTCATTTGTGTCAGAAGGAAGTGGAGGGACTAGGCATCTTACAAATAGCATTAGTTCTCTGCTTACTGGAATATAAAGGTACAAATGTCCCAGCCATACCATCCTATAACAGTGACACGCCCCTCCCAAAACACACACACACACTTTGAAGGGAGGGAGGGAAGCCAGGTTAGGTGAGGCAGGAGGGCCCTTCCACTTTTTGACACTAGGTGGTGCTATGTGACACCAGTAAGCTAGCTAGTGGAGATTTTTTACCAGCCTCACAGCAGTCCAGCAGAGACCCTCCCAGTAAGATTAACACAAGGATCAGCAGAAATTGAATCCCATTTGGGATTTGCTGAAGTTTCCCAGCCATGAATCGAACATTTTTTTTCTGGTACAGTGGGTGGGAATGTTTATTGAGCCCCCTACTGGTATAAGTGCTGAGCCATGCGCTGAACATCCATTATCTCAGTTCATTCACCTTTTTATCTTACCTATGAGGTAGGAAACAGGCTTAGAGAGAAGTCACTGGCCCAAGATTCACAGCTGGTAAGTGGCTCTTTCTCAGCCCTGCAGCTGCCTAGGAGTTGGCTCCTCTCTGCCTCCACTCATAGGCCCTACTGTCTTCCAGGTCTGCCCTGTCGTGCCTATCCTCTAAGCTTACAGGACTGTGGTGACAAAGTCGGGTTTCAGAGGCACACTGACTTTGCCCCTTTAAGGGGAAGGAAGGAAGGATGGAAGGAAGGGAGAAAGGAAGGAAGGAAATAAGGAAGGGAAGGAGAGAAGCAACCAGTGTATTTATGACCATGTACCAGGCACTTTCACCAATGTCATTTCATTCTCACAGCAACTCAGGCAGATATGTCTCCTTTTAGAGCTAAGGGGTCTGAATCTCAGAGATATTAGGCTCCATAGGGGACTCAGGTCTGTGTGACTCCCAAACTCAAAGTCCCTCAACTGTAATCTACCATGATGTTGCCCAGCAAAGACCCTGATGAGCTCAAGCCTCAACCTGACTGGAGTCTGGGTCTTTGCCCAAGAAAACAGGTGTGCATCAGATGCCCTATCCCCAGAGGCTACAGAGAAGGCAGGCAGTGGTAGTGCAGAGTTTGTGGCCATGAGTTTGCAGCAGAGTATGGCGGACTTTCCCTTCTCGGGAGAGATAGGACTGTGGGGGCCATGAACTGCATCCATGAGCACTGGGACTCCCCATTCTGTTTCAGGGGGTCAGATATGGTCTCCAGCACCCCCGGAGTTTCTCCTGCCCATTGCTGGTAGGGGTAGGTGAATCCAGATTTTGTCATGGCCCATCAGAGCAGACGAGGGAAAGTATGACCAGTAGGGTGAGCCTTGTCCAACCCCGTGGCCGGAAGCCTCATGAGTATAGGGAACAAGGTCCTGGATTCCAGTCCAGCCTTGTCACTGATTGGGACTTGCATGAGTCCGCATTCCTACTCAGGCCACAGTCACCATAGGGTCCCTTGGGCCTAGCACACTGCTGGGTACACAGTAGGATCTCAAGCCTAGTTTGGTATAAATGAGGAAGCGAGTGAATAAGTGGGCTGCTTGATGGAGACCTAGATGCTGCATGCTAGGGGCATCTTCAGGCGGCATGAAGCTTGGAGGACTAGAAGTTCTTCTCCAAAATGGAATCGGAAGTCCCCAAATCTCCCTCACTTGGAAGGATGTGCGGAAATGACCTTTACTAGGTGCACATGTGAGATCTTGTAGTCAGGTTCAGAAAACCAACTGGCAGGATCCTAAGTGAGGAAGATGTGGCTTAGAAGAAACTTGTGAAAAAAATTCTGAGAACTTGAGTTGATGGGGCTCAGGATGAGTCAGCAGACTGGATGCCAGAAATGCTAATGCCTTCCTGGGCTGCTGCTGCAGAGTAGGGAGAGTCCAAGTGATGGGCAGGCCCCTCCTGGGGTCCTGGTCAAACAATGGAAGGTGATCATTAGATTGTACCTCACAGAAGCTCTTTTGCATGCCAGAAGTAAGGAAACATTAAAATAAAAGAAAGGGAGAGGGAGGAAAGAGTGGGGGCAGTGGAAGAGTGAGAAGATGGTGAGGGTCATAAAAATCCTGTTCCCAAGTGATGGAAGAAGGCAGAGAAAATCTTGCTGAACCCACTGTTCCCCTCATTCATTCTGTGTTCTGCGAGGAAACTGGTAGCTCAAGGTCACTTGCTTTATTTGCAGAATTCTACTGTGACTCCAGCAGTTTGACATTCAGAACTCTTAAACTGACACCCTCCACTCAGACCCACACTAACAAAGTGAGAATCTCCAGAAATGTCTAGTTCTAAAAAGCACCTAAGCAAGTCTAATGCCCTGCCCAGCCAAGCGCAGAAAAGAGTCTTAGGGACTAATTAACCTAGTAATGGCCAGTTTGGTTCTGAGTCTTTCCACAGAGCTCTCCAGAGCAGGTAACCAGCCTGGAGATCCTGCATTAAGCATATAGTAAGTGATCAAAAAATATTTGCGCAGCTCTGGGTGGTGTGGCTCAGTGGATTGCGTGCCTGCCTGAGAACCAAAGGATCGCTGGTTTGATTCCCAGTCAGGGCACATGCCTGGGTTGCAGGCCAGGTCCCCAGTGGGGGACATGTGAGAGGCAACCACACATAGATGTTTCTCTCCTTCTCTTTCTCCCTTCATTCCCCTCTCTAAAAAGAAAATGTTTTTAAAAATATTTGTGCAATGATCCCACCATGTCTCATGGTCTGGTGTGAGCTTGCCCCTGCTGGACTCTTGCTTAGACTGTGCCCCCTGAGAGTGAGGTGACATAAGATGGGTGCAGAAGTCTGACCCTCAGAAACCAAGTTCATAGGAGCCTAAACCTTGCTCCTGACCATCAGAATTGAGCCCCACCCAGCAAAAATGACAGGCATTTTTGACAGACAAGGCAAGAGATTACCCCCAAATTGCAGGGTCTCCACCTCCCACTAGCACTTCCTGTATCCTGCCCAGACTAGGGAAAACTCTGCAGGCCACTTCTCCTCAGGAATTCAACAGACACAGAAACACAAAGCCCAGAGTTCTCAGTTGCCCTGGTAACAGCGGGACCTACTTGGAAAAAAACAGTTTCTGAAAGCCTTAAGGGCGTGGATATTTCCTTTGACAGAAAGCAGGCTCTGACTTGCTCAAGTCCCCTCTCCCATTCCTGCCTGCCACACAAAGGGGTAGATATGGGGCCCCTTGTCTCTGTGACTCTCCTGGGGGTGGGTGAGGGTGACAGAAAAGAGGCCCTGGCTTTTGATTCTGCTCTTGCTGTGGGCTGTTAATATGAGGAAGAGGCTAAAATGGAAGGTGTTAGCCTATGGATTCATGGTGATTGTCCTCTGATCTGAGGAAGCCTTGCCTCACAGGACCCATACACAACCAAACCTGATGAGGGCAAGTTCCCCCAGCAACTACAGTTCTACCAGTTCCTCACCACATAGGAGACATAAACCAGAGAGAATTTCCAGAGGTTCCAAACTTCTCCCCCCAAGGCCAGCCCTTCCTCACCTCTCACTTGAACTACTGAAGTAGCCTACCTGCTGGCCTAAGCAGTCTCTAGTCTCTACCCCTTCTAATCAATCCACCTTCTGCATGCTTGTGGGGGCATGGTCCTTTGAGCACACACAAATGGCTGGTCCTGTTGCTCTTATGCAAAGACCCTTCTGGGGCTCTCCATCCTCTGTGGGAAGACTTGTGGACCTGATGCTGGCAGTCTTCACTATCTGCTCATACACTCTGTGTGCCCTCTCCTCTCCCCTTGCCATCCTTCTTCCCTCTTCCATTCAGTGCAAACCTCAGACGTTCTGAATTACTTCCTCCTTTCTTTACATACCAGGGCCTTTGCATACCCTATTCCTTCTGCCTTAAAAATTCACAAGCACTCCTGGCCCCAGTCCAACTGGCAATGTCCTTAGCTCACAGACCACTTCCTCCAGGACACAGCCTTTACTCACCAGACAAGCTTCTGCCATCTGAGTCCCCACTCGCTCCCCCAACCCCATTACTCTGTGAGGCTCCAGTTGCACCTGGGACCAGGGGCTGGTTCATGACTCCAAATGAGTTTGTTGCTGCAAAGCTGCTGTTCAGTGTGAGAACGTGCACTCATCCCATTCTCCGGGGGGGGGGGGGCTGGGGGAGGGCTCTGCATTGGCAGTGACCTTTTGGAGAAGCACTGGCCTCCCAAGATCTGGCCTAGGGCTAATGGTATGCAAATAGATCTGGGAACACCTACCCCCAGCCCCATCAAGTTGGAGATGTGGACAGTAGGAACAAGTCAGGAAAAGAAAGCAGGAGCTTTGCGAAGCTGGTTGTTCATTCCCAGCTGAGCACCCTGTTGATGGCTTCTGCCTCTTTGCGGGGGTCATAACTCCTTCTCAGTGTGTGCTGGAGAGTGACCCCCACTGGGATTCAGAGTCACACAGACCTGGCTTTGAACTCTAGCTCTGCCACTACCTTGTTGTGTACCCTTGGGTTGGTCATTTTCCCTCTCTAAGTCCCAGTTTTCTTTTTCTAAATGTGGAGATAATAATAGGATATATTACTGAGATAATTGATATGAACCAAAGAGAACAACAGAAGTAGCTAATACTTATTAGCCCTTACTATTTGTTAGGCACTAAATGCTCTACAATTATTAACTTACTGAATCCCCACAACAAACTTATAAAGTAGGTAGTGTTATTATTCCCTATTTTGCACATTAAGAACTGACACAGAAAGTTTAACTTGCCCAGTGTCACAGCACTAGTATGCAGGTGCTTTCGAGCTTGCCAATCAGATAGGAAGAGTTCTGTGTATCAGAAATGAGGCCAGTGGAGCAGCAGAGCGCCAAGATCTAGGGCAGGGGTCTTAATTTCTTTTAGGTCACAGATCCTTCTAGCAGTTTGGTGCAACCTCTATACCCTTTCTCAGAATGTTTTCAGATGCATAAAATAAAATATGTAGATTTACAAAGGAAACTAACCATATTGAAATAGTTACAAAATGTTTTAAAGAAATTGTGATCTCATTATAAGTCTATGGATTAGAAGTTTTGAAGTGATGGTGAGCATCAGCAACTTTTTTGAGACACAGCTATAATGTGATATGAAAATATTTGTGATTTCTGTTGGGAATAAAGTCACAGATACTGTTAATACTATTAATGGCATGTTGCCTACATTCCTAATTTGAGGAAATACTAAATTTCTGTTAGAGGTCAGTGGGAAAAGATCAAATAATTTTCCCAGCCAAGCTTGCAGACCCTGTAAGTTCTCTGCACACAGCCCTTGGAGGTCCATGGAGCTCAAGTTAAGGAGTTTTGCCCTCAGATGTTAGAGAAAAGACAATGGCTGCACTGTCAGCTGTGAGGAGAAGCTGGGGGAGGGGAGGCTGGCAGAAAGACAAGTGTGTGGTTTCTCCTTCAAGAACTGTTTACAAAAATCGTGAAGTCTGGCAGATCCCTCTTCCTCTTGGTCCCGAGTCAGCAGCCTAGGGTGGGGCCAAGGCTGTCACACTTGGTTTGAATATCAAGCTCACTACACACTATTCCCTAAAAGTTGATTTGTTGCCACTTCCTCACTAGTAAAATCTTGGTGTGTTTTGCTTTATGTTAAAATTTAGGCCTGCTTGCACTTACAGATTTCTCATTAGTCTGGAAATAATCTTTAGGCAGACATTTTATTGTCTCTAAGACTTTTTCTGAGCTAATGGGTGCTTCTACCCTAGCACCCCAGCCCGGCTTAGGGCTCCCAGAAAGAAGGGGAAAGATGATCAACTGTGCCATTCACCCCAGGACACCAGTCAGAATTGATACTTTTCCAAAATACCAAATGCTTCTTCATGACTTCCTGGCTTTGCCACCTGTCAGCTGAGTCCCTGCCAATCAAGGCCAGCACAGTCCTGGGTGCCATGGCCAAGGAGACAAATGGTTGCAACAGCAGTAGGCCTCTGCTTTTCTAACTTGCCTCTGTTTCCATTCAATACTCAAAGAGAGCCCTGCTCGTAGAGAATCAGGCCCCAAGTCTACTCATAATGCCTTGTTTGGAGGTCCCAGCTGGCCAGGGTCCGTTGCCTTCTGCTATTCCTAGGCCCCCTCATATTTACTCAGAAATAAGCAATAGTTGCCTGATAGCCATGCACTAAAAAGGCTACCACTTAATTTTCAAAGAGGGTGGGACTATGATAGCCTTATGAACTATCTATTGTCATTGGCTAGTAAAGAAGCTGGTTCAGAATGAATCTGCTTCAGTTAGTTGAGAGAACAGAACAGTATACTTTGAGAGTTCAAGCTGAGAGCTCCACATGCTAGAATGTGAAGAAGACTTATTTTTTTGACTATAGGAGAAATATAGGTATCCCTTAGATTGGTCAAGGCTCCCTAACACAGGCTGAAGGAGACTGAGGAACAAATAAGAATTCAAAAGAACTATGGTTAGCTATGCTGACTGAGAATAAAAGAGAGAAGACCACAATTACTAAAATCAGAAATGAAAGAGGGCACATTACAATCATCCTTACAGAAATAAAAGCGTTATAAAAGGAATACTATGAACAATTACATGACAATGAATTATATAACTTAGATGAACTATATAAATTCTTAGAAAGACAAACATTATTGCATATGACTGAAGAAAAAATAGAAACTTCAAATGAACTTATAATAAATAAAGAGATTGAATTTAGTGATCAAAACTAACCATGAAGAAAAGCCAAGACACAGATGGCTTCTTTGGTGAATTATACCACACATTTAAAGAAGAAGTAATGTCAATTATTTTTTTAATGTCATTCCTTTAAAAAAATATTTTATTTATTTATTTCTAGAGAGAGGGGAAGGGAGGGAGAAACAGAGGGAGAGAAACATCAATGTGTGGCTGCCTCCCACGTGCTCCCCACTGGGGACCTGGCCTGCAACCCAGGCATATGCCCTGTCTGGGAATCAAACCAGAAACCCTTGGGTTTTCAGGCCCATGCTCAATTCACTGAGCTACACCAGCCAGGGCTTAATGTCAGTTCTTTACAAACTCTTTCAAAATATAGAAGGGGAAAGGGAGGGAGGATGGGATAGGTAAGAGAGGGTAAAGGAGTGATAAATGGTGATGGACAGAGACTTGCCTTGAAGTGGTGAACACACTCTACAGTGTACAGATGATGTATTGTGGAATCATGCACCTGAAATCTATACAGTTTTGTTAACCAGTGGCACCCCAATAAATTCAATAAAGAGGCAAAAAAGCACAAAAGAGGAAGTAATACTTTTCAACTCATTCTATGAGGTCAGTTTTATCCTGATATCAAAACAGAAACATTATAGGAAAACTACAGAATAATATGTCTTATAAATATGACGCAAAAAATCTTCAACAAAATACTCTCAAACTAAATCCAGAGACAGACAAAAAGGACCATGCACTATAACCAAGTATGAGGATTTATTCCAGAAATGCAAAGTTATTGTAACATTTGAAAATCAGTCAATGAAATACTGCATATAAATACAATAAAAAACCAAAAACATAATCATCTTAATAGAAATGCAAAAAGAATTTGACAAAAATCCAACACCCTTCATGATACAAACACTCAACAAACTACAAATAAAAAGGAATTTCCTCAACCTGACAAAGGGCTTCTCTGAAAAAAGCCACAATAACATCACAATGATGAAACATTAGAAGCTTTCCCTCTAAGATCAGAAATAAGACAAAGAGTCCACTCTTGCTCTTTCTACTCAACATTGTACTGGATGTTCTAGGCAGAGCCATTTGATAAGAAAAAATAAAGAAAAGGCACTGGAAAGATTGCAAAAGAAGAAGTAAACTATATTTGCAGATGACATGATCTTATATATAGAAATTCTAAGGAATCCATTAAAATATATTTAGAATTAATAAATAAGTTTGACAGATAGCAGGATATAAAATCAATATCAAACTGTATTGCTGTGCACTTGCAATGAACAATCTCAAATAAAATTAAGAAAGCAATTCCACTTACAATACCATCAAATGAATTCAACAGAATCAAATGAAAGTGGTTCAAGACTTGCAGTTCAAGACACTGAAAAATTGCAAAACATGTTGAAAGAAATGAAAGATTGCAACAAATGGAGACATCTCATGTTCATGAATAAAGATATCTAATATTGTCAAGATGGTAATATCCCCCAAAATGCAATCCTTATCAGAAGCCCAGCTAGCTTCTTTGTAAAAATTGACAAGCTAATCCTAAAATTCATATGGAAATTCAAGGGGCCCAGAATGGCCAAAACAATCTTGATGAAGAACAAAGTTGGAGGGCTCACACTTCCTGGTTTCAAAATTTTATACAAAGCTACAGTAATCAAAATAGTGTGCTGTTAGCATAAGGATAGACATACAGATCAATGAAACAGAACTGAGAGACCAGAAATAAAGTCATGCATCTGTGGCCAATTGATTTTTGACAAGGGTGCCAATTCTATTCACTGGGGAAAGAACAGTCATTTCAACAAGTGGTGCTGGGATGACAGAATTTTCACATGCAAAATAATGAAGTTGAAATTCATTCTCACAGTCATACAAAATTAAACCCCAGATGGATCACAGATCAAAGACTTACCCGTCACACATAAAACTTAGAAGGAATTATAGGTGTAAATCTTTGAGACCTTGGGTTAGAAAATGTTTTTTTAGATATGACACATTACCACAAGCAACAAAAGAAAAAACAGATAAGTTGGAATTCATCAAAATGAAAAAAACTTTTGCTACAAGTAATGCTATCAAGAAACTGAAAAGATAGTGTACAGAATGCCAGAAAATACTTGCAAATCATACCTCTGATAAGAAACTTGTATCCAGAATATATAAACATCTCCCACAAATTGAAAATAAAAGACAGATAACCCCGTACAACAAAGTCCAGATAACTCTCACCTCACATGACTGTGGACAACTGATCAAAAGAGATGTGAAAATGGCCAAGTTTATTGAAAAAGTACCTGCTTCTATATGATTTCTTCCAAAATGCATGTAAAATCTTATATATATATTAGGTGCAATGTGTTCTGAAGGTGATTTACATGAACAAATTAAGTTGTAAATTTAGTTCACCTTTATATCACATTTTGTAAAATCAGTACTTAAATACAAAATGATTTTCATAAATAATGAAGTAAATATCACTGTAAAAAAAAAGATGGATAACCCAATTAAAAAATGGGCAGAGGATCTGAATAGATATTTTGCCAAAGAAGATATGCAAATGGCCAAGGAGCACATGAAAAGATATTCCGCATCGTTAGTTATTAGGGAAATTCAAATAAAAACTACACTGAGACCACACTTCACACTTATTAGGATAGCTATAATCCAAAAGTCAGGCAAATGTTGATAAGGATGTGGAGAGACTGGGACCCTCTCACATTGCCGGTGGGAATGTAACATGACTCAGCTAGTTTGGAAAATGTTAAATGTGGAGTTATCATGAGATCTAGAACTTCCACTCCTAGGCATATACCCAAGAGAAATGAAAACACACGTCTACACAAAGACTATATTAATGCTGATTTACAATCATAGCTGTATTTACAATAGCCAAAAATTACAAGTAACCCAAATGTGCATCAAATGGTGAATGGATAAATAAGTAAACCAAATGCAGTGAGGCCATACAATGGAATGTTATCTGGCCATGAAATAGAGTGAAGTACTGATGCATGCTACAACATGAATGAACCTTGAAAATTTTAGGACATGTGAAAGAAACCAGTCACTAAATGGCATATAGTGAAGGATTCTATTTATAGGGCATGTCCAGAATAGGCACGTCCATTGATACAGAATAGATTAGTGGTTGCCAGAGGCTGGGGAGGGGTAAGGGGAAATGGGGTATAGGGTTTCTTTCTGGGATGTTGAAAATGTTCTAAAATTGTGGCTATGGCTGCACAACACTTTAGATATACAAAAACCCACAGAATTATATACTTTAAGTGGGTGAATTGTATGGTATATGCACACGTTATGTCTTAATAAAGCTGTTATCAGAAAAAAAGAGCCTCAGTAAGTCAGAAACATACCACAATATCATATTCCAACGTCAAAACAAAGGCCACAAAATGAGATCAAGGTAGCTATATGATAAACTACAGAAATTGTAGTGCGTCCTTGTAGACTCCAAAGTGAACAATCTATCAACTGGTATGCTACCATTTAAAAGTCAAGTGGTTACTGGGGTGCAAAGAAATATTCTGCAGAGACAAGCACCATATTCAGACCTTAGTAAACTTTTACTGGAGTGTCTGTTCTATATACTGCAGTTTAAAAGAGGAAAAGTGGAGTTGAGGGTGACACATGTTGTTGGAGTTTCAAGCTTACCACACATTCACCCCAATAATCTGACCTGGATCCTAATCTTGAAGTCAGCTATCTTGTCCCTATGCCAGGATTCTACAGCCCAATCAGAAGTCCTTTGGTACCTAGAGATATATAAGTGGCAAGATGGTGCTGTAGATCCTGCCAGCTAGCTGTATTTACTCCTTTATAGGTGGAGGTCTAGTTGAAGCCCTTATCAAATATTCAGACTTCTCCACAGCAATCCACCAGGTCTTACAGCTTCCATGACCATGCTCCATTCTCAGCTGGAAACTTTTGCCCTTCCTGAGGATGAGTCCATTGCTCAGCCCTCATGCCCACCTCTCAGGTGTCCTCACCGGGGCCAGCCATCCTCAATACTGTGATTGAGACTCCCCAGATGGACCAGATTTGGGCTCACATCTCTTCCTTTCTAACCCTCAGAACACTTGTGTTTTACTCCCATGTGACCTGATGAGCCCACAACTGCCTTCTTGTCCCGGAGTGGAGATGGGACCCACATGTGGCAGTTCTATACCTTACGTCTTCTTGAGTAGTCTTTATTTCAACTCTGCCCGTTGGCTAGCCATGATCCAATCCATTTTTTGTCTGATTGAATTTATTCAATATTTCAATTCCAAAGATACATTCTATTTAACCGCATCTCAAAAGTTTGTGATTAGAGAAAAAAATTCACCCATAATTTCACCTTGTCCACAGGCATACATATTTTTACATAAGTATAATCACAATAAAGACACACTTTTGTACCATATTTTTTTACTCATCAAATCATAGGAGCTTTAGGATCCAGTGTTTTACTTAAAACCACTGTCATGCTGAGGGAGCATACAGAAGTCCTAGGCTCCATTATTTCCAAAGTAAACAACTATTAACATTTACATGTATAGCCCATAAGCATTTCACAAATTCAATCTTCCCAACAACCCTGTGAGGCAGGTAGTTCTCCTCATATTTCCCCGCTTTTGCAGGTGAAGAAATGGTGACACATAGAGGTTAGATGGCTTGACCAAAGTCATGCAGCTAGTAACCCAGGCTGCCCAGCATCAGAGATTGTGCATATAACTCCTCCAGTAGGTCTCTAACTTTAGGGAGCATCAAAATTCCCTGGAGGGCCTGCTGAAACACATATGGCTGGGCCCTAATCCCAGAGTTTCTCATCAAGTAAGTCTGGAGTAGAGTCCAAGATTCTGCATGTCTCACAAGTTCCTAAAGGACACTGAGGCTGCTGGTGCAAGGATTACATTCAAACAGCACTGTCTCACACAGCACAGCATCCCAAAAACGCACACATGTCAGAGACACCTGGATTCCCAAAGCAGTCATTACAGTGGGCAGGAACGGGCCATTGCTTTCCACTTCTCCTTCCCTCGGCCCTCTGCATTGGCAGGACACCTACCAAGGAGTGCCACATCACAAGGGAGTTGCCTGAAGAGAGGACTTATTCATGCCAGTATTGGACTCAATTAGCTAAATGCAATCCCATCCATTAAATGGATGGATAAATCAGTCCCTAGCTGTCAGGCAGCCCCTACCACTGCTGTCACTTGTTTGTGCCATTGCTTGCCTGGTGCTTGCAGCCAATAGATCTCACAGGTTAATAAAATTAACTCAAGAAGAACTGAGCAGAATGCCTACAGCCTCCTATGTCCCCCCAAATTGGGGAGACTCAGGCTTGTCTTTGGTGCAAGAAATATCTGCTGTTCTCCAAAGAGAGAAGCTTTCCAGGAGACTAAGGACCATTTTGTGCTGCATCAGCTAAGTCCTATTTCACTTTTTGATTTGCAGGACTGAGACTGGCTCATCTGAAAACTGATTGGTGGGCGTGGGGAAACAGATTGGTTCAGCATTAAAGAGGAGGAACAGTTTTGTCTATTTCATCACAAAACAAATCACTTGAAAGTTTGGGCAGCTGTGTCATCAGGGAAAGAGGGTGGGACCTGGAGCTTGACAGAGCTGGCCCTGAGAATGTGCCTCATCACAACTTAGCTGTGTCTCTTGTGCTTACTTTGGCAGCACATACACAACCTAGCTGAATCTCCTCTAGGAACCCAGGTTTCCTCATTGATAAAATGGGGCCAATAATACTTCCATCTCCTCTGTATTGCAAAATAATTAAAGGACACTAGGGAGCAAAGCCTGGAGCAATGTTTTGAATCCTGGGAAGCACTTAAACTAGAGGCTGGCCAAGGAGACAAATCAGGAAACAATGAAGTATCTCTCTTTGAAAATCCCCCTAATATCTGCCCATGACCTTGCCCTTCATGGAGGTCACCTCCACCAGGCAGTCCCCTTATAGTGGACACTGTGATATACCATCCAGATCCCACCTCAGGGACAAACAACTCACTCTCCTAAGTGTTGGCAGAACTGCCACAAGGCAGCATTGTGCTGTCTGCTTGGTTTGGGGATTGCCTTATCCAATGTCACATCTCCTCTGGGGGGGTGGCTCCTTCAACCTAACTCAGGACAACTGGGAGGGGCAGTCTCAGCACCAGAGCTGGCTCTGACAATCTGCCTCATCATTACCTAGCTTGTGTCTCCTCTCTGAACCAAGGTTAAATTGACTGAAGCCTTTGTTGAGACTGCAGTGCTGTTTGGTTTATCCCCTCTGCGCAATCCTGCTTCCTTACCCCTTTCCACAGCTGTTGATCCCAGGAGCATCCGAATAAACTTCCTGTGCACCAATCTCCATCCCAGAGTCCACTTTCTGGGGGAGCCAACCTCCTCAGCAGAGAGGGTGCTTTGTACTTTGAAAGGCACACTGACACAGTTACTGTGAGCTCCAGCAGCAAAGGGGGAGGTTGCTACCTTCCTGGGTCCCTTTCCTAGCTAATGGCCTCTAAGCAATGTCCCTATTTTATTTTATTTTTAAATTTTAATTGTTATTCAAGTACAATTTTCTGTCT